>JBBPBX010047933.1:6835-25956 GCA_038048925.1 Garcialebias charrua | reverse complement strand
ATATTTACCACTGTGTTACATCGCCTTTCCTTTTAACAACACTCAGTAAACGTTTGGGAACTGAGGAGACCAATTTTTGAAGCTTTTCAGGTGGAATTCTTCCCCATTCTTGCTTGATGTACAGCTTAAGTTGTTCAACAGTCCGGGGTCTCCGTTGTCGTATTTTACGTTTCATAATGCGCCACACATTTTCAATGGGGGACAGGTCTGGACTGCAGGCAGGCCAGGGGAGGACCCGCACTCTTTTGCTACGAAGCCACGCTGTTGTAACACGTGCAGAATGTGGCTTGGCATTGTCTTGCTGAAATAAGCTGGGGCGTCCATGAAAAAGACGTCGCTTGGATGGCAGCATATGTTGCTCCAAAACCTGTATGTACCTTTCAGCATTAATGGTGCCTTCACAGATGTGTAAGTTACCCATGCCTTGGGCACTAATGCACCCCCATACCATCACAGATGCTGGCTTTTGAACTTTGCGCCTATAACAGTCCTGATGGTTCTTTTCCTCTTTGGTCCGTAAGACACGACGTCCACAGTTTCCAAAGACAATTTGAAATGTGGACTCATCAGACCACAGAACACTTTTCCACTTTGCATCAGTCCATCTCAGATGAGCTCGGGCCCAGCAAAGCCGGCGGCGTTTCTGGATCTTGTTGATGAATGGCTTTTGCTTTGCATAGTAGAGCTTTAACTTGCACTTACAGATGTAGCGACGAACTGTAGTTACTGACAGTGGTTTTCTGAAGTATTCCTGAGCCCATGTGGTGATATCTTTTACACACTGATGTCGGTTTTTGATGCAGTACCGCCTGAGGGATCGAAGGTCACGGGCATTCAATGTTGGTTTTCGGCCTTGCCCCTTACGTGTAGTGATTTCTCCAGATTCTCTGAACCTTTTGATGATATTACGGACCGTAGATGGTGAAATTCCTAAATTCCTTGCAATAGCTCGTTGAGAAAAGTTGTTCTTGAACTGTTCGACAATTTGCCCACGCATTTGTTCACAGAGTGGTGACCCTCGCCCCATCCTTCTATGTGGATGACTGAGCATGTCAAGGAAGCTGCTTTTATACCCAATCATGGCACCCACCTGTTCCCAATTTGCATGTTCACCTGTGGGATATTCCAAATAAGTGTTTGATGAGCATTCCTCAAATTTCTCTGTCTTCTTTGTCACTTGTGCCAGCTTTTTTGAAACATGTTGCAGGCATCAAATTCCAAATGAGCTAATAATTGCAAAAAATAACAAAGTTTACCAGTTCGAACGTTAAGTATGTGGTCTTTGCAGTGTGTTCAATTGAATATAGGTTGAAAAAGATTTGCAAGTCATTGTATTCTGTTTTTATTTGCGATTTCCACAACGTGCCAACTTTTCTGGTTTTGGGCTTGTACCATAGATGTGCTGAAATCAGTTTTTCACATCTGACTTCAAACATTTATTTCTACTGATTGTTCACTTTTGTCCAGGAGCATCACAGATGAACAAAAATCAACAAACTTTATTTAAAATGACAATAAAATGCTTTGTGTAGACAGGGTCATGACCTCTCATGTCTATCAGATAAAAAAAAAAAGTAACAGAAATGGTTTAAATTGATCAGATGTGAGTGGAGCACAGATGTCAGCGTGGTCCATTTGAGGAGGAAACTGTATCAGTTTCAGGTGAATATGAATAAAATTCAAATAAATAGAACACAACAACATTAATAGTGAGCTCTGATCACGAACGCTGCCAGTTCAGAGATGCAAATAAAAACAAATGGAGACAAAGAGCCCGCACACTTTACAGACGAGAGCCCTCAGTGACTGATTGCAGGTGACAAAGCTTTGGGCAGGTGCAGCTTTTGTGTTGTTAAAATGACAAGAGCTGAGCGGCTGCAGCGAACTGAGCCTTTCATGGCTGCTACCTGAACGCGGTGACAACACGGAGCAGCTCGGAGAACACAGGCCGGCTAACAATGTGCACAAAACCACGGCGTCCTGTTTCTGATTGTTTTTATAGAGGCATGAAGCTGTGATTACAGGACAGAAGGTGGATGGAAGGGTCACAGGCAGGTGCTGTAGACTAAAGGCTGGCCACCTCACAGCGCACTGAAGTGGAAACATGCACGAGAGAACCCGTTACCAAAAAATGTTGAAGAGAATAAAAGGTGTTTCATGTTGTTCACTATCGTTCTGTGACTACTGGTGAAAATGTGCTCAATGGCAAAAATGCAGTATAGTGAAAGCCAAATGATGTACCGTGGTATTTATTTTAGTATTAGTTGTCGTTACAGATACAGTAGAACATATACTGTAATTTCAGCCGTACACGTCGCACCGCCGTATAAGTTGCACCAGTCCAAATATGTCTAATAAAGTGGAAAACTCAGGACAGTATCACACTTTTATTATTTCATTTTATGCTTATGTTCATTGGGTGTTTGGTGTTTTAGGGGTGTTTGGTGTTTCAGTGTTGGTGTAAATTTTCATACTTTTATACTATTATGAAAAAACTCAGGACAGTGTTACACTTTTTTACTATTTTATGCTTATGTGTATTAAATGTTTTAGTGTTTAGTGTTTAGATGGTTACTGTTGCACCGAGGGACTGAGAGAAACGCAATTTCGGTCCTGTGTATGTCCTGTACATATTGCAGTTATGACAATAAAGTTGACTTTGACTTTGACTTTGAAAATACATAAATATGTTGCTACGCCCTATAAGTCACATTTATTATGCATATAATTTTTCCTTAATTTAATGTCAAAGCTTAAACTCAGAGTATAGTTTGATGATGAGTCTCAGCTACTATCACACCAACTTCCAGTTCAATCTCTGGTAAATGAATTGGAGTTTCAGCCATTTTTGTGTTGGCTTCGATTGCTTTGCTGTGGCGGCCATGTTGAACTGAGTCGACTAGAAGAGTAAATCGGTTATAGACTTACCTTTTGAAAGTTTTTTTGAAATCAGGTCGGTGGCTCAAGAGTTATTTTGCTAACACACACACAGATTGGTGCAGACATTATTGTTCCACCTTCACCTATGGCAACGGGCAATACATTTTTAATGAAATGCTACAGGATTCAGTGGTGCTATGAAAACAAAGCGGCAGGAATCCTTCGACCCAGTCCTCTCGTAGCTGAGCAGAGTTTCCAACAACACTGCTCAGGATGAGCGTCTCTTTCCTCCTGATACCTTTTCACCCTGAAAACCCGACTTTGTGCTGACACGACCTGAACAGGCGAAGACTGCATATCTGTCAGAAAGAGAGAGAAAAGTCCTCCTTCACAAAAGCTGTGAGGTGTCAGCAGCAGAGTGGAGGGAGACGACTGCAATAACAGTGATAGGATGAGGGGCCCGGTGGGGGCCGGGGCCGGAGGAAGCCCTCGTGTGATAAGTGTCAGAAAATGGCCCCCAGCCGGGACCGTCACCAGGCTGCCAGGGCTTGTTCTCGCCCAGTTTTTAACTAACGCACCGACAGCCGGGGCCAGATAAGATTCTGCTCCATCACCCCCGACCCCGGTCTTCCTGGTTCTCAGCAGCAGGTATTTGGGCTGGCAGAGACTCCGGGTCCACTCCCTCTGAGAGCATTTCCTCTTTCACCAATGGTGATTTCTATGACTGGAACTCTGACCGACTCCACCTTTAGATGTGAACAAACGGTTGCACATGCAGTTTGCTGCTGCTCATACTAACACAACTTGAAAGAAAGAGTCAGGTGTGAGGGGATGCTTCTCACCCACCATCGACCATGGTGAGGCAATGCCTGTCACCCACCAAATGTTATGCAGGAGTTTTTATATTTTCATAAATGTGTAGATGTACTGTAGTTGTTTGGGTCAAACCTTGAAAATATACTTTAGCACATTCTCATGAAATATTGTGAGACGTCGCCCAGAGAATCTGTTGTAAATGATTCTCAGCTACTACCTCATCAGGTTTTAGCTCATTATAAGCTAAAACAACTCAGTTATTATCCTCTCTGTGTTTCCTGTGGGTCGATCTTGGATTGGATTCATTCCGGAAGTGTCTCTGCTGTAGCTGAACATCCAGTGATTACTTTCTGAAAGTTTACTGAAATCTGTCAAGTGGTTCAGGAGATATTTTTGCTAACAGTCAGACAAAGCTATAATTCTCTTAGATAGAATTCTAAGGAAAGATGTTGATAAATAAGTAGCACTTTGACATTGTCCTCTGAAGAACTCCCATCTAATACCAAATCAAGTTTTAGTGCAATATTTGTACAAATTAATAAATTATAACCAGTTTTGTTTCCTCTGAGGTGTGTTAATTGTATTTTCCCTTGCTTGCTCTTGACAAAGGCAGACACTTTTCCCTGCCATTCCTGCTTCCCTCCTACTTTGCTCTTTGTCCTGTGAACCCCATCAGAACCTCTCTTTACATACTGTATCTTTCGAGTTGTAAATTATGGATCTGGTCAGCTGGTCTCTCAAGACAATTGATAAAATGTTCTTGACGAGAAAGGGGGAAGGAGAACCCTCATGCCCTGACAGGACACTTGCAGCTGGATACACGCTGGATTCCTTGGGGCAGTGGATGATTGTGTGCCTGTGCATTGTCCATTGAGGATGTAGAAGATACGTACATAATTGGATTTATGATAACAGGATTTCTGCTTTTTGGAGTTGGCGGTTACCTGGCATATCGACGAATACGAAAAACATTGGCAGCTGTTCTGGCCATTGCGAGGCTGTCCGGCTTGCATGATGAAATGTGCCATATGGTGAACACTCAGACTCAGATGCTGTATGATCTGAGCCGTAAGCTGGACACGATTTCTGAGAACCACAGGCCACTTCTGGCTCCTGAAACTCACTGGTGGGAGGGAAGGAATTGACCTTGGAGAAGCTACAAGCTCAGCCCGGTGGTGCTGACCACAAAAACTTTGGCTGTTTGACGTCGCCATTGAGACGTACCAGTAGAAATATAAAGCAGACAGAAATCAAGCAGAGTTGGCCTGACACAAAATAACTGTTGTTATCTGAATCTGGCTCCCCTGTGTTGACCTTGAATTAGCCAACTATCTCAAACTCTCCTGGATGTTATGTGAACAAGAAGCTCTGCTCCCCCCCACCCACTCCCTTCCCAAGGACATCTGTGGACCTGTGTCAGAGCTGAGCTGGCTGATATACACTGCACCATCTCTTATCAGGACTATGGGGACTATTTGGCAGTGTCCACGGACAAACTCACTGCCTTTGCCGGCCTCATGCATATATGTCAGAGTCAGAGAGATTTATTTGTCATTTGCATCTCATGTGGTACATGTAGTGGAACGAGATTATGTACACAGGGTCCCAGTTACATCCAACAATACAATGTAAAAGAAAAACAGTAATAAGGTCTAAGATATGAACTAAGAAAAACATCAGCTAAATAATATACTAAACACTAATAGCATAAAACATTATGTTGAACAGCAGCACAAACATGAGTCTGTGTGAGCAGATGAGCACGGATGAACACATCAACATGAAACAGATCAGCAGCAACATGATGTGATTTTCCACAGGGATTATCCTGGTTAGATATCCATGAGTCTAACAGCCTCAGGGTAGAAGCTGTTCCTCAGTCTAGTGGTGCTACGCTTAATGCGCCTTTGCCCCGCTTCCTGAGGGGAGCAGGGCAAAAAGTGTGTGTGCTGGGTGAGTGGGGTCCTTCATGATGCAGGTGGCCCTCTTCCTGCATCTAGAGGTGGGAATGTCTGTGATGGTGGGGAGACTGACTCCAACAGACTTCTGTGCAGCCTATGATGTCATCAGTATGTTGATGTTTCTGTGCTTTTTTTTGGGTGCAACTTTCACAATGTGTGCCCTCTAGAACACAATGTGAGATATGCTTTTCTATACCTCCCCTTCCCTTATTTCCCTTATTTCTCTTTTCCTATCTAATGAAAATGGCAGCACCTCCCACGAGGCCGCAGCCTCAGACACGCCCATCTCCCCATGTCTGTTTGTTTGTGTTTTACTTGGACGGGCTGCACTGAAATATAATTTCGTTGTGCTTCGGTGCAATGACAATAAAGCTGATTCTGATTCTGTGTGGCAGCCATCTTGAATCGGATTGACCTCAAAGGTTAATCAGTTGCAGGTGGACATCCATTGATTACTTTCTGCCGTTTTCATTAAAACTAACCCAATGCTTCATGAGATATTAATGTAAGAGATGCTCAAACAGACACAAATACATGATCATCTGCCTCCAGATACTGACCTATACATATTCTCAAATCTGTCACAGCCATGCTTGACTTTATGGGTAAAAGTGCACCAAGGTACAGAGTCCAGAGATGAGAGGTTGAAGCTGGGATTGTGTGACTCTGCCTCTGTAGGAAAAGCCTGTATCAGCATTTGTGCAGACAAGCGCTGCCAGATGTTGGAGTTCATGTTGCCTTTAGAGAACAGTCAGGTCCCACACGGGCTCTGAGGGGTAGAAACAGCACAAGTGTTCTGCAGGAGACCAGCCTTAATCGGCACCACATTCTGTCCCGGAGAATGCAATGTTAGGAATAAAACTGAACATAGAAAGCACGGAATGCAGTGGCTGTGAACTTGGTGTCTGCGGTGTGTGTGTGTGTGTGTTGGTTTTTCTCAGGAACGTGCATGTCTTTGTAAAGGCTTGCCTGTTTCTCTGTGAAAGATAATTACACTCACACTTTTTCAGTGCCACACCGGCTTTTTGAAACAAGTGCAGGTCTTGATGTTAGCCCACCACCAAAAGGTGTCGTTCAAATCATACAAAACCACGCCAACTGTCACAGTACTGCCATTTCACAAGATTAAATCAGAATCAGAGTTTGACCAAAACAGCTGTTCGTCCATCGTTTCTCCACGTTAGATGACGTGAGTTTGTCATGAAAGGTGGCGGGGGATATGCACTCCTTCCACCATTGCCAGGCCTTTAATTCTGAGCTAATTTTCTCAGCTGTTCTCTGTCCCGGGTCGCCCACCGTCTCCTCTAACTTCTATCTTCTGTCTCACGGCTCCGTCCTCTCACAGATGGCTTTTAAAGCAGCCGTATTATGAGCAATGTTACGTTTAGCCTGTCTGGGTATGTCAGGCTGGCTCAGACTCAGAGTTAAAGTCAGACTCGGTCCTTCTCCTGACTGACTCAGCTTCACACTCTCGCCTTGGTCTCTCTCTTTTTTTTTTCTCTCTTTCTCTCTCTCTCCCTCCTTGTCCTCTGTCTCTCTCTCCGTCTCCCTCCTCCTCTCCGTCTCGCGCTCTGGTCTTGTTTTGACTAAGTGATCCTGCAGTTGAAGTCTCCCAGGAGCGTGCACCACACCCGAGACCAGAGTGGAAACTGGCTCAAGTCTCAGAGTGAGGCCTGGAAAAACGAAGGCGGGGGGGGAGATGGGTGAGGCTGGGGATGAGGCTGCTCTCCCCGTACGCATGTTCACGTCTGTGTTTGCTGCACCTCTCCACATGAACCAAACCTCTTGGCCTTTGGACTCCAAGTGTCCGCCGCCCCTTCCCTTTTTCACTTATTTACTGTATTGGACAGATGAACCAGAATGTGACCCGACTGAAAAGCTGAAGAGCTGGAACTTGTCGTGCACGTTGAGATGTTTGGCTTTGTGACGTAGGTTGTGTCTGTGCGAAACTAAGAAAACAGTTTTGGAGGTTAAGCCCTTCTTATGAGCTCTTCTAGGCGTGGAATGAGCGGGTATTCCCTCTGTCTGGACCAGACGGGAGCCGGGTCCGCTGCCTTTGTTTTCTTTTCAAATTCCAAAGTTGCATTTAGTCTGACTCAGTGTTTTTTCTTCCTTCCTCTTCTCTCTCTCTGCCTTACAGGCCTTTTCCTGCACTTTCTCCATATATTTCATCTGTTTGTCATTTTTCCACTTGTTCCAAGTCTCCATTTCTTCTGTTTCTCCTCCACCAACGACTTCTCTGACTCGTGTCTCGGCGTACAGAGGCGGCCCCCGTTGGGTTTTTCTTTGCTGCCATTTCTCGGGGTGATGAGGATCGGTTGGTGTGGGTGAGGTGTTGTGGCGGGGGCCAGCGGCGGTGAGCAAAGGGGGGAAAAGGGCCAGTAAAACAAAGAGAGGTTGTCTGCAGGAGAAGCAGGCAGGAAACGAAAGTCTCCCAGGACTCACCCCCCCCACCCCCCGTCACTGCTCCTTGGCTATCATGCAGCCCACAGCAGATTGGACCTGACAGCCCCTCTGAACCACAGCAGCATTCTTAGTATTTGTTCCTCCTTTTCCTCTCTTTGTGTGAGTGTTGCTTTTACACTTTATTTAATTTGATTAAATTAAATTCCCCCTTCTTTTTTTTTTTACTTTGAAATCCGGTGTATTTTATTTCACTTTATACAATCATGGACAGACTTTTCATTCGTTCACTGGCATCTTGTCAGAAGATTTTATTTAATATATATATATATATTATTTTGCTGTAGAAAACAATGAAAACAAGCAAGTTTTTAAAGGAAATGTGAAGTTTTACTTTTTAGAGGATATTCTGTTTGTAAAGAGAAGAAACCCTTAAAACAACACACATGGTGAAAACCAAGAAACTTTGAAATGAGCAGAATTTTTAGTTTTATTACTACATGTCAATTTTTAAAGAGTCTAAAACCAATTTTGTTTCAGTAGTTTTAACAATTACCGGTACTGTTATCAATATAATAATTAATAATAATAATAATAATTTGTCACATTTGTCATCTGTGTATGTTTCCCATACTTGACAGACGAAATTGGTCTTCTGCCTTTAACCCAACCACCACCAGCTGGTGCAGAGAGCAGCCGTAGTCCGCGCTCGGGGAGCTGGAGAATTAGATGTGCACTCATAGACACCCCAAGGTGTGTAGTGGCCGGGGCGCGAACCCGCGTCCTTCGGGTCCCAAGTCAAAAGCCTTAGCCACTACACCATCTTGGTCCTGTGTATGTCCTGTACAGTACATATTGCAGATCTGACAATAAAGTTGACTTTGACTTTGATCTTGGCTCTTAAGACTGTTGCTGTATTTGTGGTGGCTCATTTGCACATTGCCCAGGACATTCTTGAAAAAGGGATTAGCAATCTTAATGGATTTATTTCCTTGTAAAAATAAAGGTTTAAATATTTAATAAAAAATAAAAAAACTATAATCAGCTGGAGTTGTCTAAAAAAAAGCTAAGTCTGGTCCTCTGGACATTCAAAAAACAAAACAAAACAAAGCAAAAAAATTGTAGAAACGTTTCGTCTTTCGTCCGAAAGACTTCCTCAGTCTGAGATGCTGTATTCAGCTCAGTCTTATAAATAGCACCCTCTCACAGTGTAACAACCAGTTGGCTGATGACAGCCGAAACCAGCTGCTCACATGATCAAGGAGGACCATCAGCCTAACGATGGATTGTTAGCACCCTGATGGTTGTTTGCTATTCACAGAGGGCTGAGTGATACTAGCAATAACAGCATTGTAAGAGGGGGACAGTTGAACCCGGAGGCCTCCACCCCTGTTTAATGATGGACGGTTTCTTTTCACAAAGATGGCCTCCTTTACTCCTCTCTCAAACCATCGTTCCTCTCTATCAAGGATGTGAACATCTTCATCCCTGAAAGAGTGACCGCTGGCGTGGAGATGAGTGTAGACCGCAGAGTCCTGACCTGATGATGTTGATCTTCTGTGCTGGGCCATCCTTTTGGCCAGTGGCTGTTTAGTTTCCCCGATATAAGACTGACAGCCCTCCTGACACTGAACAGCATACACAATATTACTGGAGTTATCATTTTACATTTGTCCACCAGAGGGCAGTGTTGTAGTGTGAAGAAATGTCTGCACAGGTGGAAAAACTAAAACTATACTCGAGTCAAGACGGCACCAGAAAAAGACTGTTTTCATGCACACTAAAAACACAAAGAGTAATTTACCAGTTGTGCTTAAAATGATTACTAACTCTGACAGATCACCTGGCATCCTCACGCTTACGTTATTTTTTGTAACATAATGTGAAGCAAAAGTTTCTGCAGATGAACAGTAAAAGCTAGGCTTTTAAAAACAAACATCATTGTGCAACTTTTTCTGCCCGTTTTGACAAAACTCACAGTGATGTATCCAGCCACAAACTGCCAGTTATTTGTACAGTTTTTAACCGTTTAATATTCAGAATGTGCTGTCTGGAAATTGAATTGCCTCTTGACCTCCCAGCAGTGAGCTGATCCCATCGACATCAACGTTGCATCGTCTCTATCAGCAGTCCTCTGAACACTGCAGAGAGAAAGAACTGCTCACTATGCTAACACTCAAACACGTCAAACCACAGTAATGGTAATTTTCCCTGGGTTTTAGCCCGTAATAATGGAGATAATTATTAGTGCCATGCCAGGTGCAGTACAGGAGTACATCTGCGTGTTACAGCCAGCCTCCTGCGTCAGGGTGATTGATTATTGGTGGATTCTGTCCAGCTGTATGCGACAGACACAGGCTCAGGCGGGTCTCATCCATACTGGGTCAGTTTGACCATTTATCTTTTACAAAAGCTGCCAACGTGTACTTTGAGTGTGCTGTTGGTTAATTTGCATCAGGCCTTTTATTTTGTGGTCAGGGTGTTGCAAGCTGCTCAGTCAACGGCACTCTGCTTGAAAGATTGTGCCGCTGACATTTTATCCACCATGGTGAGCCAAACTGAACCACATGACCGTGTCCAGATATCCTGTACGGAAACCATTAACACGTCTCTGATGGATTTATTCGGGTTATTTACTGTCTGTTACTGCTGCATTCCTCTGACGATATTAAGCTCTGTTTGGGGTTGTGTTTGGGAGCTTAACACAAAGCAATAGTTAAAATCTTTTGAAGTGGGGTTCTGTGGAACAATTATGAACAATTCATTTTTAAATTTGTTTTTTATTAGCTTCAGTTCAGAGAAACAATGTAGTGCATTGTACAACGTTTTTGTCTATGCATTTTATAGCTTATTGATCCACACATTTCTCTGCATATTACAACTATTAGTCTACTTATCCATGTGTTTACAAGGTTTGTCTATTCATGCCTTTTACATGTTATTTATCTGAGCAGTTTCCCATTTTTATCTTTACGCCGGTGGAAGATTCTCAGTCATCCAGGACATGGTAAATTCAAAAAAAGTTCAAGACAAAAACAACTGGACTTTATTTTGTAACAGAAGACGTTTCTGCTTCTCATCCGAGGAGCTTTCTCATTTCAAAGAACAGAGAGTGTGGGGTTCGAGTTATAAAGCTGAGCTAAGCTGGATACATATTCAGATTGACCTATCAAGCCTCACAGTAGCCTAGAGGTTCTTTAGGGTCTTTGTTAGTTTTGACTCATGGTGGAGATGAGGATTCTAGGTGATGTTCATCTTTAAATCTCTGAATGATGGCCACGCTGTCTGAACGTGTCTGTTGTGATTGTGTTCTGATGTGTGCATTGATGCCTGTGTGTTGATGTGTGTGTGCTTTGCTGCTAGTGTTGTTTATTTCTGTTGTGTTGCACTGTAGGTATGATTATGTCATTTGAGTTGTTGCAGCTGCTACTGCTCTATTTTTTAATTGCCCTCTTGGGGATGAATACATTGAATTAAATTGAATTGAATTGAAACAGTTTCGTTCTGATCAGACTGATGAGCTAACAGCTAGCTAGTTGCAGGTTAAGACCTAAGTACATTTTTGCTATCCTATAAAAACAACTGCAATTTCAAAAGTTGTACGGCAGCTTATGTTTAACATCTTTGATAAACCCCTACATTGCCATCCGTTTCACATTACAGCTATGTGGTTGTTTACAAAGACATTTTAGGACAATTAGCAGCAGCAGCTATCACAGGCCTACTTGGTGCAGTCTGGGCACTTCACTGTATGAAATCAAAGACCATGTAAAATTTTGAGAAACACTTTCAAATGACTTGTATAAAGACAGAAATCTACGGCAGTCTTGATTTTTTAGTGTTTAGTTGCTGAGCTAACTAACTAGCTGTTAGCAAGTCCATTCATCATACCTGATCCCCTATTCTCTAAACTCTTTCAAAGAGCTATCTACAACAAACCCAATATGTATTGCCCTATTCAAAAAGGTTGTGTAAACTTTTATTTTGCATATTTAACTAAAGCCTTGTTGTCGTTTTTCTTTTATCTCATCAGACCCTTCATATGATGCTGTACGGCGAACAGGGTGGTCCAACAACATGCACAGTGGCAAAGGTGAGGTCACAGCTTTCCTCAAAGATCTCCTCAAGAAACTTTGGCAATGGATGCAATTTTGCTTTTCACCAGTCAAAGAGAACTTTATCACTGACTATAAAGCATCAGTTCCAGCTCTTAAACAGTTAGCTGACACTATTATCCCAAGTACTGTATGTAGCCCAGGAGGTGAAATGCTAACACCAAGAGTCTAGACATGTGGGGAAGACTCCTACAGATTACACAGGCCAAAGAAGTTAGTTTAGCCTCTGCCTTATTTACTTTGGAGCCCTGCTGACACGCCTTCAAGATGTCTAGTTTGGTTATCTCTGGCCACCCCCGTTAATGTTTTCTCTACATCTTTTACGTCTCCATCTCTGTCTCCCACTTGGCAACCAATGATTGCCTCTGTCTCTCTCTGCAGGCTCACCCGTACTAAACCAGAATGTGACCAAGTCCGCTGAGCAGCCCAGAGCTCAGCCAGGTAACTGCTCATTCTACATTGGCCAGTGTATAGTTACCATTCATTCAACCTTTATTTATACAGATAAATCACATTAAGCCTCAAAGACTCATTTACAAGTGAGACCTGTTTGTACCAGGGACAGGACACACATTTGTTAGTACATATAGCAACTTTGTTTTGTATTGGACAGCTTAAAACGTTTGTTTCCTGTCATTATGTTGATACTCAGGACAGCCACGTGTAATTACAAGGTGTTTACAATAGACTCTTATCTGGATACACTGGCTGCAATGGTCATGTCTGTACGAGAACATTCACAAGACCCGACTGTTTATTTAAAACCATTTACAAACCAGTAGAAGCAGAAGTATGAAGAAAACAAACACTATCAGTCTTGATAATGAAAAGTCTGCTGGTTTTGTCGCATTTAGTCTCACTGTTGAGGCTACAATGTAATTATGGTAAACATGAACGTTTAATGTTTATAGTGGCCAAGATGGTGTAGTGGCAAGGGAACTGGACTTGGGATCCGGAGGACCCTGGTTTGAACCCCAGTCACGGCATAGTTTTGTGGTGTGTTTGAGCAGCACATCTAATCACTACTGCTCCCCGGCGCACTTTCTATAGCTGCCCGCTGCCACCTGGTGGTGATTGGGTTAAATGCAGAGTCAAATTTCGTCTTGTGTGGAAACATGTATAGATGACAAAAATATGACATTATTATTATTATTTTTTTCTCAAGATCAAATATAGTGCTGTTCAACTTAGTTATGATGTATCACAGATTACCAAAATTCCCTATTCATCCACAGATCCTTACCAGATTCTGGGGCCCACCAGCAGTCGTCTTGCTAACCCAGGTTAGACATGGTTAACACTTTAAGTTCCATCTGCTGGAATCAGACAGATGCTTCAGTCCATGAACAGTGACTAAAATAACTTTTTTGTGACTAACAAGAACGTGTGTCTGTGTCCATTACCAGGGTCAGGTCAGATCCAGCTGTGGCAGTTCCTCCTGGAGCTCTTGTCTGACAGTGCCAACGCTGGCTGCATCACTTGGGAGGGAACCAATGGCGAGTTTAAAATGACGGATCCGGATGAGGTGGCGCGGCGCTGGGGCGAGCGTAAAAGCAAGCCCAACATGAACTACGACAAGCTTAGCCGTGCACTGCGCTACTACTATGACAAAAATATCATGACAAAGGTGCATGGCAAGCGCTATGCCTACAAGTTCGACTTCCACGGAATTGCTCAGGCGCTGCAGCCACACCCCACCGAGTCCTCCATGTACAAGTATCCCTCGGACCTCACCTATGTGCCTTCCTACCATGCCCACCAGCAGAAGGTCAACTTTGTATCTCCGCACCCTCCATCCATGCCAGTCTCTTCCTCCAATTTCTTTGGACCAACTGCTCAATACTGGAGCTCACCCCCTGCAGGCATCTACCCCAACCCAAATGTCCCTCGCCATCCTAACACTCATGTGCCCTCCCATCTGGGCAGTTACTATTAAATCAACCACACTTGATCATTGACCAGCTTTGAAAACCTACCATTTCCACCATTAAATCCACAATTGCTGACCTGCACTCCTAATTCCACCAAAGACTCAACTAAAATTCAGCTGAAAAATACAATAAATTGAGTGTTTTTGTGTGTGAAATTTTATAAACAACTGGATCCAACATGGAATACTACTTACTTTTTCAAGATTAGCAACTGATTGTTTCATAGATGCACATCTGTTTCCTGTGACTTTTGTTGCCATTTCCCTGAAAGCTTCAACTGTAAGTCAGCACATGTTCCTTTTAAAAGTGCCACAAAGCCTAAAGAAAGGTGATGAATTTGAGTTTGCTTGCCTTTTTGCGGTGCCAAAGTACCAGACATGGACCTGTTACTTATGGGTCTCAATCTACACCTCCTTTCTCAGTAAACTTTGTACATTAAGCTTGAAAGAATCTACCTTTGTTGCTTGTCTTCTGCTATTTTCCGATTTCTTCTCTTGTGTCCATCTATTTCTCCACATTTTGGTATATGCATGTGGAGAGTTTCTTAGAATTTGGTGGACATGGAGGAGCTGTCCTGAACTAGACTTTTCTTAGCACTGAATAAAAATTTGGCAACTGGAATATGCAATCGATAAGCCAAACTGGAAGGCCAAAGATCTAATGAAAAGTAAGATGCTATAAGATGAAGCGCTGTATGTTTCGTTGGCCTGTATCAGCGGAGCCACCTAAAAAGTGTGTTCATTGTGTTTGTGTGGCGCTGAAGGAGACGATGGGGTGATATGTGCAGGGACGTTGAGTCAGTTGTGTTGCAGACGCCAAGCTGAGGTAAAATTGCAGCAATTTGCAACAGTAATTGTGCCCAGATCAAATGTTTTCAGTGGGCCACACACAGAGATGGTAAGCGTTTGCTGTGCTGTTGCCTCTCAACCATTTCAAGACCGTTTGTTGCTCCACCATTATCAGTATTAATGTGAATGTCTTCTGGTTTGTGAAATGTGTACAAGGAGAAACCTGATGAGTTTATTTAAAAACAAACACTTTTAGTTAAATTTATGAATTTAAAACATGAAAGTCCCTTCTGTTTCTGTGATTTTGTTGGTATTGTTTTATTGGAAATTGTTATTTGTATCTAAAATGCCTTAAGTTTTCATTATGCTCAGAGTCAAAGCCCTGGTGCCAAGCTTTAACTGCTGATTTATTGCATCTGTCATCGTTTAAGGATAAGAAAGCACACACAAAAAAGCATTTTTGCCAATTTTAATTTTTTTAAATTTTAGCTGCCTTATTTGTAGGCCACTCAGCACCGTACCAGTGAGAGCAGCGAAGTGAGTCACGTTGCATTTTCAGCAGGCCGGGATCCTAAAATGAAAGCAATGCGTTTCTTTTAATGTTATTTTCAGGAATCTCAAAGCCTGGCAAAATGCAAATGAATCACAAGTCAAGATTTCTTCAACCATCATCACAGTTTGTCAAAAAAAAAAAAAAACTGTCTTAAGGTGTTCAGAGCTGTTAAAACCATCAATATTTCTTTTGAGTAACAGAAATGGACACTTGAAAATGAAGTACTCGGAACTAAGTACTTTATTGGAGAACAATGACCAATGAAGTATGACGAGATGGAGCAAAGAAATCCTCAGATTCGCAAACGCTGTGCGTTTGTCAGACCTATTTTTTATTATTTTATAAACATCAGTCAACTAGGCATTAAGCATCTTACTGTATAAATTATGCAGAGTTATTTTCATATGTGACACAGTATAAAAAGTCAAGATAATTAATACGAGTTGACCTCGGTCAAAATGCAAACCCTTTGATTCCATTTCTGACACGTAGTTTGTTAAGCATTTGAGATGATTTTTTTATATATCTGTACATTTGGGCAATACGTTTTTTTTCTCCTAATGCTGATTTTGCCTTTTTTTTTACTGGTTGTAAAGTCTAAGTGCCTTAAAGTGTAAAAGATATCTTTGTATATATAAATATATATATAAATGTATATTGTATTCCAAAAACCACAAATGCCTTTGAAGCCAAACAGTGATTTCTTTCCTGTGTGTGCAACAGAATCCATAGTTGCATACTTTTAATGCCTAAAACTCATCACTGACTCTGCGCTTTAAAGGTTTTCAGGTATTTTTATACCCAGTAAATCAGTATTATTTCCTACATCCAGCTCTTGGTGCAGACATATAGCTTAACTAAAAAGGGAACATGTCTTTTGTAGCATAAATAATTATTTTAATGTACCCTCAACATTAGGTCATGTTTTATAAGCATTATAAATGAAAAGGGATCCATGCTACTTCATGTATACAATGTATTTTGGATATAATGTGTATATCTTTACAATTATGCTGTTTATTAATATTTTTATTATTATTATTTTTAATATTATTGTAATTCCTGCATTGTATGAAGTAAAAACTTTTGAAAAAGGACTTTTGTATAGGAAAATGTGACCAAATAAATGTTTTTACCTCTCTAAGAAGCTGTCCTGCTTTTGACCCCAACGTGATGTCAGCTCCAATGAAAACTCCATCCAAACAACTACAGATATTTTTAAAATAAAGAATTTCTGCTGAGATTGATCCTCCTGTCCACAAGCAAATGAAGCTTTTGATCAAAAGGGCTTTTTAAAGTGGACAATTTGAGAAAATTCAGTTGTTTGTGTAAACCTGCAACCCTGAAATACAGAGTTTATGGAGAAATGTCAGCCTATTTGGAGCCAGTTGTACCATCATCCATCCATCCATCCATCCAACCATCCATCCATACATGCATACATACATAGATAGATATCATCAATACATACATACATCAATACATACATCAATACATACATACATCAATACATACATACATACATCAGTACATACACACATACATCAATACATACATACATCAATACATACATACATCAATACATACATACATCAATACAGTACATACATACTTTGTACATATCCATCCATTATCTTGTTCTGGTCAGGTTTCGAGGGCAGCAGCTTGAGCAGGTAGGGCCAGGCACTTCTTTCCAAAGCCACCTCTTCTGGGAGGACTCCAAGGTGTTCCCAGACAGCTAAGAGACTTACCCCGGAATTACACCACATGCGTTACGGCTCCGCCCCGCTCCGGTCCGACCTCCGCAGCAAATACGCACCCATTATAATCAATGACAGAATTTACACTGGCTCCGCACGGCGGCGGCGAGCTGCGGAGAGCGGACGGCAGTCCGTCAAAATTAGAAAATTTTCTATTTCTGCCGGATGACGGAGCTGTGCCGGAGTCAACTTTTGAAGATTACGTCGCACCAACAGGAAAAGGAACGAGCACAACTTCCGTATTTACAAAATAAAATCACCACGGGCGGACTAATCCTAGCTCTATACGGATTTATTTGTACAAAAATGCTGTCAAACTATCAATTATGACTATTCTATGACTAAACTATTATATTTATGACTATGACTACACCTAATAACGCATTACAAAAATAAATAAATAAAAAAGTATTTTATTCTGAAATGTAAACATCACTTCCTGTTGCTCAAACCATGTCGCTCATTTACGAGAGAAGATCAAGGCAGCAGTCTCTCTACAGTTGTTCTCCTTCTTTCCACCGAATGAATTGTTTTGTTCTGACTTACTTATTTATCACTTGATTTATCGCGCGATCTCGCACGTGTCTTGGAGCGGCGCATCCAGGCGGACCTGAGGGGAGCGGAGGCAGTGGGCGAGGACTCACGTCAGCTGCGACATGCGGACCGCAGCGGGGCGGAGCCGCGTGCAGTGTAATTCCGGGGTTAGACTGCAGTGTGTCCAGGGTCCTCCTTGGGGTCCTCTCTAAATTGAACATGTCAAAAACACCTCCTTAGAGAGATGCCCATGGTTCATCCTTACCAGACGTCTGAACCACCTCAACTGGCTCCTTTCGATGTGGAGGAGCAGTGGCTCTACTTCAAGTCACTTCTGGATTACTGAACTTTTTACCCTATCTCTAAGGGCGAGTCCAGCCACGCTGCAGAGGAAACTTATTTAGACCACCTGGATCCACAATCTTGTTCCTTCAGTCACTACCCAGAGCTCACAATCAAAATCTGAATGTATAAACGTGGACCATCTTGTAAACAGAGAGCTTCTCCATGCAGCTCAGCTCCCTCTTCGCCACAACGGACTGGCACAGAGTCCAAAATACTGCAGAAGCTGAACCGATCCATCTGTCAATCTCCCGCTTCATTCTTCCCTCACTGTGAACAAAACCCAGAGATACTTTAACTCCTCCACTTGCAGCAAAACCTCACTCCCAACCAGGTGAGGACAGTCCACCATTTCCCCACTGACGACCATGAACAGCTTTGAAGGTTCTGATCCTCATCCCAGCTGCTTCACATTTGGCTGTGAACCGCTCCAGTGAGTGCTGAAGATCATGGCACGATGGCACTAATGGGACCACATCATCTGCAAATATCAGATGGAATCCTGAGGCCATCGAGCCAGACTCCCTCCGTCCCTGGCTGCACCGAGATATTCTGTCCATAAAGGTTATGAACAGATTTGACCTGTTTATGTATTTATTTAATTTATTTTACTTTATACTGATTCTGTCTCCATTAAACATTGATCATGGGATAAAACGTTCATAGCTCAAAGAAAATCATGAGCATGATCAAAGAACAAAATTATAATTGTATTGTGGAGAAATTAGTTGAGAATGTTCATTCTCTGTGTCTTGATTTGTCATTAAAACAAATGTTCAAAGTGGCACGCATGCAGAATCATCTTTAAAAAAACCGAGAAACTGTTTTCAAAGGCAGAATCTTGAATCCTGCAACAAATCATGTCTATTTAACTTTTTTTTTTCCATCAGAGCCACTTTCACAAATTGAGTTATTTTAACATTTTATCATTATCAGCCTTTAAAACTAATTCTGATTTAGTTTGTTGTGTCTTTCTAAGAAACTTTTTTTCTGATAAACTTTAACACAACATATTGGTTTTGGTAATTCAACCTTATG
>JBBPBX010047932.1:14827-25956 GCA_038048925.1 Garcialebias charrua | reverse complement strand
TTTTTTAATACAGTAATTTCATATTTTTATTAAATATGATATGTTCGTAGGTCCCGTGGTTCGCAGGTCGATGGGGTTGTAGGTCGGGGGTCACCTGTAATCCATATGAGGCAATCCTGATCAACAAGTCTTCCAAACCTTGCTGCCTGTAGCCGTGACTAACCCTAAGATGGCTGGCCTCCGGTGACTGGCGACCTTCTTCCTGTTATGACCGGAAGTTGCACAATTATTGCGCAATCATGACAAAAATGATCAGAAATGATCATTTTTTATCATAATTATTATTTATAAAGCCTTTAAAACAACCACAGCTGCAACAAAGTGATGTACACATGAAATTAAGAACATTTAAACACAAAAAAATAATAAAAAAATAAAAAAATTTTTTTTTTTTTAATACAGTAATTTCATATTTTTATTAAATATGATACGTTCGTAGGTCCCGTGGTTCGCAGGTCGATGGGGTCGTAGGTCGGGGGTTTGCTGTAGTTGGAACACACCCTACGGTCCCCCTTTTTGAATAGGGGAACCACCACCCCAGTCTGCCAATCCAAGGGAACTGCCCCCGATGTCCACGCGATATTGCAGAGTCGCGTAAGCCAACACAACCCCACAACATCCAGAGCCCTAAGGAACTCAGGACGAATCTCATCCACCCCCGGAGCCCTGCCACCACGGAGCTTTTTAACCACCTTGGCGACCTCAGCACCAGAGATTGGAGAGCCCGACCCAAAATCCCCAGGCTCCGCTTCCTCAGTGGAAGACGTGCCAGTAGGATTGAGGAGGTCTTCGAAGTATTCCGCCCACCGACTCACAACATCCCGAGTTGAGGTCAACAGCACGCCATCCCCACCATAAATGGTGTTGGTCGCGTACCGCTTTCCCCCCCTGAGACGCCGGATGGTGGACCAGAATCGCCTCGAAGCCGTACGGAAGTCATTCTCCATGGCCTCTCCGAACTCCTCCCACGCCCGAGTTTTTGCCTCAGCAACCACCCGAGCCGCATGCCGCTTGGACTGCCGGTACCTATCTGCTGCTTCCGGGGTCCCACAGGCCAAAAAGGCCCAATAGGACTCCTTCTTCAGCTTGACAGCATCCCTCACCGCCGGTGTCCACCACCGGGTTCGAGGGTTGCCACCACGACAGGCACCAACAACCTTGCGGCCACAACTCCGATAAGCTGCCTCGACAATAGAGGCGCGAAACATGGCCCACTCGGGCTCAATGTCCCCCGCCTCCCTCGGAACGTGTTCAAAGCTCTCCCGGAGGTGGGAGTTAAAGCTCCGTCTTACGGGAGACTCTGCCAGACGTTCCCAGCAGACCCTCACAATACGTTTGGGCCTGCCAGGTCTGACCGGCATCCTCCCCCACCATCGGAGCCAACTCATCACCAGGTAGTGGTCAGTTGACAGCTCCGCCCCTCTCTTCACCCGAGTGTCCAAGACATGCGGCCGCAGATCAGATGAGACGACAACAAAGTCGATCATCGAGCTGCGACCTAGGGTGTCCTGGTGCCAAGAGCACATATGTACACCCTTATGCCTGAACATGGTGTTCGTTATGGACAATCCATGACGAGCACAGAAGTCCAACAACAGAACACCACTCGGGTTCAGATCAGGGGGGCCGTTCCTCCCAACCACACCCCTCCAGGTCTCACTGTCATTGCCCACGTGAGCGTTGAAGTCCCCCAGCAGAACAAGGGAGTCCCCAGGAGGCGCACTCTCCAATACCCCCTCCAAGGACTCCAAAAAGGGTGGGTAGTCTGCACTGCCGTTTGGCGCATAGGATCATCACCACCGGAGAGGTGACATTCCATGTCCCAATGGCCAGCTTCTATAGCCGAGGATCAGACCGCCAGGGTCCCCGTCCTCGGCCACCACCCATTCCACAATGCACCCGACCCCTTTGGCCCCTCCCACAGGTGGTGAGCCCATGGGAAGGGGGACCACGTCTCCTCTTCGGGCTGTGCCCGGCCGAGCTCCATGGGTAAAAGCCCGGCCACCAGGCGCTCGCCAACGTGCCCTTCCTCCGGGCCTGGCTCCAGAGTGGGGCCCCGGTGACCCGCGTCCGGGCGAGGGAACATTGTTTCCAGTGATTTGACTCATCATAAGGGGTCTTTGGGCTGCACTTTGTCTGGTCCCTCACCTAGACCTGTCTGCCTTGGATGACCCTACTAGGGGCATGAAGCCCCTGACAGCATAGCTCCTAGGATCATTGGGACACTCAAACCCCTCCACCACGGTAAGGTGGCAGCCCAGGGAGATACCATACCATTTTATTTATAGAGCACTTAAAACAGTGACAAGGCCAACCAAAGTTCTGTACTGTACAAACAAACAATAGGCAACATACACAATGAAGTACGAAAAATAGACATAAAAACATTGTAGATAATAAGTATAACGACCAAACACAGATCAGCTGGTGTTGAAAGCAACAGAATGGTAATGAGTCTTTAAACCGGATTTGAACACCGAGAGGGAGGGGGCCTGTCTGACAAGCAGAGGTAACTCGTTCCAGAGTCTTGGGCCTGCTACAGAGAAGGCCCTGTCACCTCTGCGTTTAAGATGAGTTCCTGGAACTGTTAAAAGTACCTGGGGCCTCATGTATCAAAAACCTGCGTGGATTTCCTACTGAAAAGTGACGTACGGTGAAATCCAGAAAAGTGTCTACGCACAAAAAGATCCAGATTTATCAAACTGTGCGTACACCTGAATCCACGCACATTCCTTTTGTACATCACAATTGACGTGGAACTGAGCGCACGTGAGACACCTCCCCTGACACGCCTACATTTACATATGTTAAACAGATGCAAATTACTTCCTGCATGTGTGAAGGACATGTTTGTTTGATCCCTGCGCGATCAGAAATCATTTCTAGATTCGGGAAAATAATGAATTCAATATAATATGAGTGAGGACAAACATCCTAAGTAAGAATAGTAATAAAATGTGTTCATCATGCAAAGAACGAGTGATTGTCGGTATTTGTGTGCGCGCGCACCCTGCTGTGGTGCGCGAACCGGCTCATTCATTCATTCTGTGTGGAAATATTAACTTTGCGCACGAGTTTATTACCATTATTACTGTAAACACAGAGGAACTTACTTGGATGTTTGCTAGAACATAGATCTTTGTTTATGTAGATGATGTGAAGAAACGAGTCTGTGCGTCTTGGTGGAGACTTTTCATGACATGATGTTGGAGTCTCCAGACGCAGCGCGCGCCCCGCAGCCCTGTGCGCAGTCTGTCTGTGAAGCTTTTGCTCTCCTACAAGTTATATAAGGTGTACTTTCACGTGTCATTTTGGAGAAATCTACAATAAACGCAGATAATGAAACACCTCCAGCTGCCGTGTCGACACCGGTGAGGGTGCGCGCGCGCTCCAAGCGCGACCACTCAGCCTTTGGAATCATATGGATGAGACATTCCATTGGACATGATCCGGCTTTGTGTGGACTGGACTGCACAGTCCCGATCGACCTGCAGCTCCCTCTGTGGAACAGTTTGACCGCTGCTTCTGTATGCACGCGTGATGCACGGCTCCCCAGAGCGCAGCAGTAGTGCCAAACTGGAAAATTATTATTTCTGAAAACGGCTGATAAGCCATATCCTAGATCGGAAAACTATATCTGTTTCTAAATAAATGCTCTGCGTGTTACACTATTTATTATAACCTCCAGTAAGGCTGAATGAATCCGTTCCTGTTAAATTTATTTTTGGCACAACGTTGCGCGTCCTTTATTTCACTGCGTCATGTGGATGTAATACTTGTTAATCGTGTGTTTGGAGGGAATATTAATCATTTACACATCTTGAACTGTTAATAATAATAATAATAATAATAATAATAATAATAATGAATTCAATTTATAACGCACTTTTCATTAATGGAAATCTCAAAGTGCTACAAGGTGCAACATATTTGAATGTCAATAAGACAAATAATAAAACAATTAAAATCAACAACAGTATCAACTCAGATCAAAAGTAGAATCATGAGGAGGAAGAGTATGCTCGGTTGAAAAGAAAGGTCTTCAAGCCGCTCTTAAAGTCAACCACAGACTGTGGGGCTTCAGTTTCTCTGAAACACCTGTAAGTGTCGCCAAAGGAACAAGAACCACAGAAACGTGCGTACGCCTGCTCGGGAGCTTGCGTGGATATGTACCTGGATGCGCATATATTCACGTTCAGTTCAGTTTTGATACATACGGGCTTTTGCGTGGAAAGTGACGTGCGCAATGTTTTTGTGCGCACGCATGGTTGATACATGAGGCCCCTGGTCCGCTGACCTCAGAGCACGTAGTGGGACATACGGGTGTATCAAATCAGAGAGATAGGCGGGGGCGAGACTGTTCAGTGATTTGTAGACGTACAGGAGAATTTTGAACTGTATTCGAAGATGAACCGTTAGCCAGTGCAGGGAGGCCAAGACTGGTGTAATGTGCTCTCTTCTGCGTGTACTGGTTAAAAATCGGGCTGCTGCATTCTGAACCAGTTGTAATCGTGCAATGGTGGTCTGACTGATACCAAACACGAGTGAATTGCAGTAATCAAGCCTAAATGTAATGAATGCGTTAATTACGGTCTCCAGGTTATTTTTAATAATAATAATAATGAATTCAATTTATAATGCACTTTTCATTAATAAAAATCTCAAAGTGCTACAAAGTGTAACAAAGCAAAGATCAAAATAAAACAAGTAATAAAATCAAATAAAATCAATAAAAATATCGACTAAGATCAAAGATAATATAAAATTGGATAATATGGGCTTCAGCATGGACAGCTGGAAAAAACCGGATTTAACAATCTTGTTTACATGACTGTTGAGTTTCATGGAAGGGTCCATTATTGGCTGTAAACTGATACCATGAGTCAGAGATTGTTTGTGGTAAATATGAGGAAGGGGACACTATGAGGGTGGTGATGTAATCAGGTGGTGCTTACCTTAGCCTAGTCTTGCATACCATCATATCACTTTGCTTTGTCACCATTCAGAATTAATTCAGAATCACCATTCTCTTGTACATTTGTAGGATGGAGGCTGGTGATGGGTTTTAGAGTGGCTTTTAAAACAATTAGCAGACTTGAATTTACTGGATTTAAATTTCCTTTAAAGGTATTCAGTTAGCAAAAACACTAATCTGCTAAACAGAAAGTTAGTTCTGCTATAAGTGGATTAGCAGAATATCGGAACCGTGCCCACCACTGGCCACCATCATATATATTTATATATATATTATATATACAAGTGTATATATATATATATATATGTGTATATATATATATATATATTATATACAAGTATACAGTATTATATGTAAACCAGCCAGGGAGGGAGGGAGCTATGCTTTCTAGTTTTTATTCTGCTTACAAAAACAGTTTCCTCAAAAAATGGGGTGACCAAATATTAATCTACAGTAGCCAAGGCCCCCCATTGGCCACCCCCTGGCTCCACCATTGTACCTGGTGGTGGATAAAATTGCTCCCTCCACTCGCCAGGATCCGACACTGCGCTGCCTTGGACAAGAAAAAAGAAAAAAAAAGACTTATGTGTTCTTCTACACAGTATAACTCCTACTGTATGTAAAATATTTAAAGCAATATTTGAACCTGTTTTTAGCACATCAGGATGTTCATGATCATGTTCCATTTACCACCAGCCAAATGGAAAAGGAGGCAGAAACTAAACAACAAATATTTCTGAGCTGAATTTATATTTTGAACAGGTTTTTAACCTGTATACTTTGTTTAGAGCTTAATTTCTGCTGTAGAAACAAAAAATAATCTACGGTACACAAAATTACTGTTTTATTGAAAAGGTTCCTACAATTGAAACCGCTTTATTCCTATGCTTTACAGGCACAATGGGTCACTGGCCAATGGAGACAAAGGCCGTAGGAGAAGCCGCCTTGCTCTTTACAAGAGACCTAAAGCCAACGGGGTCAAACCTGATGTCATCCATAATGTCTCCACGCCTCTCGTGTCAAAGGTTGGAGTTCAGTTTTTACTTTTTTTTAACAGCCTACTGTCATGAATTTTACCAGATTTAATTTTAAATTGTGCCAGAGTTATTGCTCACAACAGTAATGGTCATTTGCATGTTTGTTGATGAGAAATTAGTTTAAAAGTATCTGGCAAATGTAGCTTTTTTGAGACAAATTTATCTTCATGCAATTTATTTATGTAGCATATAAAAACAACAGAAGTAAACCAAAGTGCTGTAAAATTAAGTCTAATGAAAATGTAAAGCAACAATAAGAACAGGAAACACACAGAATCTTGTGTCATTAACATAAAATACAGAAAAGACTTAAAAACTATCAGCAGGTTCTCAAACTCTGCCTGAATCAAACTCCAGGTGAAGAAGATGGGTTTGGAGCCAACAGCCTTTAATAATCAGGTCAAATGTCCCGCCGTTCTGAAGCAACATCTGTAAAAACCCGGTCACCTCTGGACTGCAGTTTGGATCCAGGGACATCTGAGAAACTGTTTGGTTGACCGGCTCCTCCCACAAGGATCCATCACAGAAACAAAACAAAAAAGCTTAAATCGTCTAACGCCTGTACCATGTAGCTAAAGAGTTAACCAATGGGCTAGAATGAAACGTCAGTGCCCTGAGAACGTTATTTTAAAAATAGCTGTACTAACAACTTACAGGAGATACAACCTCAATTCAAGGAATTGGTTTATGGAATGTCTTGGAGACTGAAATAAAAAATGGAGCAACAATGATTACATTTAAAAAAAATGATAAAAAAATGGACTATTGCAAAGATATAAATGAAATACTGTTGTGTATGTTGCTTTGTAGTTCGATTTTTTTTTTTTGGTGAATTATTTCTTGTTTTTTTATTAATTAAAGTTGATTGTTGTTTGATTTGATGGATTGTAAGAGGGGGCAGTTAATATAAGATTTTTTCTTCTTACTGCCACCCTTCATTTTATTTTTGTGTTATATATTTATTTGTTGTATAATGTTGTATTGTTTTGTTTTTTATAAAATGAATGAATAAACAACAACAACAAAAAAACTTACTGTTTATATTTAATTTAATGGCAGTGCCTCCACTTAGCAGAGAATTATGACTTTACACTTTGTTTAACCCACTAAGAATTTAATCTGCTTCACACATAAAACAGAACAATGTTTTTTTTATAACAAACAAAAAGGCAAGGCTTTTCAAACATAAAATTCAACCCCAGAATAACCCGTTGCAGGCCTGAATCGACGTGGGAGCTAAAAACAAGCAGCTCGTTCGCTCACTGCACAAATAAAATGAAAAGCACGTGCTTTGGTTTAGTTGTGCACTCACAAATCCTACAGAGTTTGATATTAGATCAGGACAAGTAGATGTGGAGATCCCTTTAATATGGCACTGAGTAAGGAAAATAGGCAGGTGATGTCACACGAACACTGAGGTACTTCCTGGCAGCAACCTCAACAGCTGAACGGGGAACTTCTACTCGTCCAGGAGGTCCAAAGATGAGTTCCCAGTCCACTTTCATATGCTTCTTAAAGTCCGTTACAGTCAGCACTTCTGCATTAACCATTGAAATGTTATTGTCCTACGCTGTGCTCTCTGCCTTGACTGGTTTTTCACACTGACCCACGTTTCATGCAGCGTACCATTAATCCCCACCACTGCCATCTGATTGGGCAAAATAAAATGCTTAATCCAATACAAAACAAAACTGAACAAGATTAACACTTAGCACAACTCAAAGAGTAGGTTGTAACCTGCCATGTGGCATTTACCCATCTGCAGCACCCCTCAAACAAACTTATGTGTAGCATTCAAGGAACGTAGTAAAAATGACAACTACCTGTTTTAGTCTGCTTGAACTAGATTTTCTTGACCAAATATGAACTGTTTTTAAAATTATACATTTTTAAATAAGAGTTTTTATCTTTGATATTTATTCCATTTATATCACGTAGACATTGTTTTTTTTAAACTTAAATGATATTACTATGAACTTAGTTTAATACTTAGTTTGTACTACAGTATAGCCTACAGCACAGTTCAAACTGGGCTACACGTGTCATTCTTTGTTTTTATCTACCTGGATGATTGAGCTTACAAACCTTTTTTATTTAATTCATAACAGAGTTAAAAACAAAAAGAACCCAAAGTCTGTGACTGTTGTATTAAACCACATTAGATAAGAAAAATCCGGCTTAGCAGCTTCAGGAGCTCTGATTTGTTGATGAGCTGTCTTTAGGACATCAAGTGATACTTCCATCCATCCTTCATCCATCCATTCATTATCTTCACCTGTTGCTTCCTTTTCGGGTTCCATTCAATCTCTCTTTCACACCTAGAGACAAGTTAGAGTTACCAATCAGTCTAACATGCATGTTTTTGGTCTGTGGGAGGAAACTGGAGTACAGTACCCGGAGAGAACATGCAAACTTCACCCAGAAAGGCCCCCCGGACTGGGATTTGAACCGGTAACCTTCTCGCTGAGAGGCAGCAGCTCTACCAGTTGCTCCACCGTGCTGCCCTGGATGGATGTTCAAAATGAAAAATTAATAAAAAATACTGTAAAAAATGTCCTGATTTAAGTGTGACAGATAAACGCTGAAAGTTAGGCTTTAAAATGTCAAGTTGATTGTTTTCTAAAACAACATGTCTGCTAAATGTATGGCAGGATGATTTGCAGTGCTGTGCAGAACAGTTGGTGCTCTGGATAGATTTTTCTGATGGCCTTGTTATTAGCTCCTCACCATGTGACTAAAGATGTCTTCTTCATTGGCAGGCTCTCAGCAACAAAAGCCAGCATAGCATCTCCTACACACTGTCTCGGAGCCACTCTGTCATTGTGGACTATACAAATGACATCAGCACAGACATGTTTCAGGTTTGTGTCCGTACACACATGCACATGCATGCACATACATGTACTTTTAACATGTTGCTGTAGTCTTAGGCCTTGTCCACAGAAATGCTGTTTTCCTAAAACAATCATTATCGTGTTCCCTCGTTTATCCCGGGTGTTAGGGACNTATATATATATAATTTATTTATTTATTTAAAAAAAAATTCTTTCGGCTTCTCCCTTCTTCAGGGGTTGCCACAGCGAACTGTTTCACGAAGATTTGGCGATTATTTTTACACCAGATGTCCTTCCTGACCCAACCACAGACCACCAAGCTACCACAGCCCTCTGTGTGGAGTAGAGAGCTGCTATCTAGGGCGACTGGGGTAGCAGATGGTGGAAGTTAAAGCCCCACTGACATGATTTTTCTACTATTCATAAAATTGCTCAAAATATATATATTTTATCATTTAAATATGTTTGTTTTTGCAAACAAAATGATAAATCACTTTAATTTTGCTTTAAAAGTGATTTTGAACTTCAAGCCGTGTTTAATCATGGGAAATCCGATTACACACGAATGCACCATTTGTGACGTAGTGTGCAGAGTGTGAGGCAGAGCTCTGGGCTTGTCACAGTGCACGGGTGTGAGCAGCTCGACATGAAGGTCAGTCTGATACAGCATCAGACCTAAATTAGATCCTGTTGTTTCTTGTTCCATCACCTAGACTATTTTCTGCTTCCCAAAATGAAGACAAATAGCTCAAATCTTCACATAGATTGATAAATAGGTTCACCACAGGGCTGTGTTCTTTCCCCTCTGCTCTTCTCCCTGTACACCAACTGCTGCACCTCCAACCATGACTCCGTAAAACTTATTAAGTTTGCGGACGACACCACCCTCATCGGGCTCATCTCGGATGATGATGAGTCTGCGTACAGGAGAGAGGTGGGCCGGCTGGTGACCTGGTGCAGCAACAACAACCTGGAGCTCAACGCCCAGAAGACAGTGGAGATGATTGTGGACTTCAGGAAAGACAGAGCCCCTCTGCCCCCCATCACCTTTAACAACACCCCCATCATCATTGGGGACTGCTACCGGTTCCTCGGCACCACCATCACCCAGGACCTCAAGTGGGAGCCAACCATCAGCTCCCTCATCAAAAAGGCTCAGCAGAGGATGTACTTCCTGCGACAGCTGAGGAAGGCCAAGCTGCCGGCCAAGCTGATGGTGCAGTTCTACACGGCCATCATCGAGTCCATCCTCAGCGCGTCCATCACAGTGTGGTACGCCGGGGCCACTGTCAGGGACAGACACAGACTGCAGCGCATTGTGCGCTCTGCTGAGAAGGTAATCGGCTGTAGTCTCCCATCTCTCCATGACCTGTACGTCTCCAGGACTGTGAGGCGAGCAGGTCGGATCACAGCTGACCCTTCTCACCCTGCATACGGTCTGTTCGAACCACTCCCCTCAGGCAGGAGGCTTCGGTCAATTGGGACCAGAACCTCCCGCCATAAAAACAGTTTCTTCCCCTCTGCTGTCAGACTTTTGAACACTCATAACCATGTTACCTCATAACTTGCCTTGGTCGCTGTATTTTGTATTTTGATTGGGAATCACTGTATCACTGTATCACTGTATTTTGATTGCACCACTCTAATTGCACTGTTTCTTAGTAGGTTTTGTTCACTGAATATTGTATTGATTGTATTGATGTTTTATGGTTTATGTTTTTTATGTTTTATGTTTCTATATTTTATGCACCGTTATGCCGAAGCAAATTCCTAGTCTGTGAATCCTGTTCATTGACAATGGCGATAATAAACTGAATCTGAATCTGAATCTAAATTTGTTGGCAAGAAAGTTCATTCTCAAATTTGTTGGGTTTTAAATTGTCCGCTATTAAAGAGACCAGAGCCTTCTGCCTCACACTTTGCACACTACGTCACAGATGGTGTGTTCCTGTGTTTCGGATTTCCCATGATTAAACGCGGCTTGAAGTTCAAAATCACTTTTAAAGCAAAATTAAAGTGATGTATCATTTTGTTAGCAAAAACGAACATATTTAAATGATAAAATATATATATTTTGAGCAATTTTATGAATAGTAGAAAAATCATGTCAGTGGACCTTTAAGAGCCTTGCTCAAGGGCCCAGAGTGGGGCAAATGTGGGTGGAGGCAGGGTGCTTCACATTTCCCACCCACATTTTGATGTTGTCGGTACTGGGAGTTGAACCATCAATCTTCCGATCACAGGCCTACTTTCTCTAACTTGTGGCCTTCACTCCCTCACACA
>JBBPBX010047932.1:0-14758 GCA_038048925.1 Garcialebias charrua | reverse complement strand
TATATATATATATATATATATATATATATATATATATATATATATATATATATATATATATATATATATATACTGTGTATATATATATATATAATATATATATATATATATATATATATATATATATATATATATATATATATATATATATATATATATATATATATATATATATATATATATATATATATATATATATATATATATATATATATATATATATATATATATATATATATATATATATATATATATATATATATATATATATATATATATATATATATATATATATATATATATATATATATATATATGTATGTGTGTGTGTGTGTGTGTGTGTGTGTATATTTACACATATACGGTACAGTACTGTACTGTATATGGACAACTGTTTTAAGTAAGAAGATAGATGATAAAAGGTTTAGAACAAAAAGGTCAGGTCCAGCCAGAAAATGACAGCCTAACAGTGAATCGTATCTGAAAGTCAAGTTTTTAGAAAAAGACCTGACTCAGACACAATGTCTGTTTACAACAAAGTGAATGTTTGCAGCCAGTGGAAACAGCTGTGCAAGCTGTTTTAACTGATAACTGGTGAAATGCAGTTATTCTGTTGTTTGTTGTTGAGGTCGTTGCAAAGGATTCTTTATTCTCCCTTTCTGTAACAGTTGGCTGACACTGTTCCTTGCACTGTTATTCAGACTGTCCCTCACATTGGGCCTCATGCAAGAACATGTTCGTATTTTTATCCTAAATTTCTCTTACTTTTGTTCGTACGAAGCGTTCGTACGAACATGTCACGTCAGATTCAACAAACTCTCCTATCCTCAGGAAAAGTGTGTAAATGAGCTGCGTAAATATAATGAATTGCACCTGTTCTATCCACCTGCTCGTGCACGCGGAGAGGTCATTTACATAATTCCCACCCCTCAAAACACCATATAAGGCTATGTTTCCTGCCTCAGACAGCAGGAAGTGTCCATTCATACAACATCGAGAAGTAAAAAGAAGATGGTTGAAACAAAACCAACTCTGTGAACACTGAACCCTATGGGGACAGAGGAGCAGCTGTGTGTGTGAGGGAACTGTTTAATCCATTTAAACTTAATTAAATTTTTATTTTATTTTAGATGTTTTTATATAGGGAACTGTTTAATCTTAATTAAATTTTAATTTTATTTTAGCTGTTTTTATAGAAAAGTCCAACCAAGGACTGGGTTTGCAAATTAGCCTGTGGCTAGAAAACCTTTGTGCAAGACAACGGTTGCTTCGTTTTTAACATGTAACATTGTTTATTGTACTGTCCTTGATCAAATAAATTTGAATGAAAAAAAAGAACTTTACGCGTTCGGAGATTGAAGTTCTGCTCTAGCGCACCGCTACCCCTGCCCCCCCGGAAGTGTCGGATGTGTTTTTGAACAAAAGCATTTTAAAATGTCTCGAAACTACAGTTAACTTCATATTAATATTGTAGTGCATGTTGTGTCTCCCATGGGTCGTACAGTATCAGAAATCAAGAAAAAATGGTTTGATCTGAAAATGGCTTCAAAAAAACGTCTCGCCGCAGCACGGACTGCAACAGGAGGAGGTCAAGGAAAAGTCTGCGTTACCGAGATGGATGGAAAAATAAATGCCATGCGCACCTTGCGCAAGACGCGTGCCAACAGCATGCGTGTTCAAGCCTCCAACGAGCATTCAGAAAACACACAAACGCGGTTTGGCGAATTAAATTGACTCGTCCTTGATCATAGTGTCAGCCCCGGACCTATTGAGCCGCGCAGACCCACTTCTGAATGCAAGACGCGCGATCCGCACTCAGAATACAGATGACATCAGTGTGCGCCCGCAGTCAACAGGCAGATTTATATTAAAAATGACATGAAACGACTGTATAAGCTAGTTTCGCTTTTTTCCCCCTCTCTATGTAGCAGCGGCGCTGTGCGTGTGTGTGTGTGTGTAATTTTTAGCAGCGTCAGCTGTGATAAAGCCGAGGACCCACTCAAACGTGCGGCGCGCACGGACCATCCCCGGGGCACGGGGTGGGGTGGGCCCGGGCGCGACGTGCGGGAGGCGCACGGGGGTCGACGTGGGGCGCTCGGCGATCCTCGTCCACGACCCGTCCGGGCCGCGGCGCGGTGGTGGGTTTGAAGCCGCTTTATTTTAATTTAACCAATTTGTGTCGTTGCATTTATTTTATTTTTTTAACTCAGAATATTTTCTAAGTAACGAAATATAAGTTATCAGTGAAGAAATTCCGTCTGGATAACAGCAGACTGACTGCTCGTAAAATATACAACAGGTCGGGACCACACGTAAATTTTGTTCGTATCTGAAAAAAATCTTAGGATACAAAAACATTGTTGAATGCCACAAATGATCCTAAATCACTCGTACGCACAGTTTAAGAACAAATCTGTGTGTACGAACGGTTCGTGCATGAGGCCCATTGTTCTTCACACTGTTCCTCGCACTGTTCCACACCCTCACACTGTTCCTCGGACTGTTCCTCGCACTGTTCCTCGCACTGTTCCTTGCACTGTCCCTCGCGCAGTTCCTTGCGCTGTCCCTCAAACTGTCCCTCGGAAGTGTCGGATGTGTTTTTGAACAAAAGCCTTTTAAAATGTCTCGAAGCTACAGTTAACTTCATATTAATATTGTAGTGCATATTAATATTGTAGTGCATGTTGTGTCTCCCATGGGTCGTACGTCAGAAATCAAGAAAAAATGGTTTGATTTGAAAATGGCTTCAAAAAAACGTCTCGCCGCAGCACGGACTGCAACAGGAGGAGGTCAAGGAAATGTCTGCGTTACCGAGATGGATGGAAAAATAAATGCCATGCGCACCTTGCGCAAGACGCGTGCCAACAGCATGCGTGTTCAAGCCTCCAACGAGCATTCAGAAAACACACAAACGCGGTTTGGCGAATTAAATTTTAATATTAATATATATATATATTTAATATTAATATGCACTACAATATTAATATGAAGTTAACTGTAGCTTCGAGACATTTTAAAAGGCTTTTGTTCAAAAACGCATCCGACACTTGGCTGTATACCAAACAGAGGTTCTTTTATGGCACTGAACAAACTGCGTTGGTCGTGTATGGATTGAAACGTCACTCTTTTTTCAGTGTCAAGTTTCGGTATTGGATGTAACGTGACATGTGGTTTCAGCACGCAGGCAGGAAAAACACAGACATATGATAAACAGACTACGCATTTACACCCAGAGCTGTATAGAGCTGCATTGCAGCTGTATGTCTATGCTTAATTTTCTTTTTGGAATTCATATTAATTATAAAATTGGTACCGAAATAAGAACCGTCCAGGAACTGACACCAAAGTGAAGGTACCAATACGAATTTTTTTTTGAAAGGTTCCCTGCCCTATTCCCTCACACTGTTCCTCAAACTCCTCCCTGACACAAACACTCAACAGAAACTTGTTTGTCTCAAGTCTGACGATGACCCTCTCCTCTTTTTTTCCTGCTCGTCTCAGATTGGCAGATCTACAGAAAGCATGATTGACTTCGTGGTTACGGATACGGCGGGCAGCATCAATGGTCATGGTGGGGGTGCGGCGATGGAGGGCGGAGTTCAGTCGGCTCAGAGCACCATCTCTCGCTACGCCTGCCGCATCATGTGTGAACGCAGCGCTCCCTTCACAGCTCGTATCTACGCTGCTGGCTTTGACTCCTCTAAAAACATCTTCCTAGGGGTGAGATCTCTGTCCTCCGGATGCCTCGCATTGTCTAAAACTGTAGAAAATGATTGTTACATACGCCGAAAGTGACAGCAGGGATGGTGGATAATTTCAGGCTGTTAATTATTTATTTGAACCCTTTTTTTCCCAGGCTGGAATGATGCTACAACAAACAACTCACTGATTTTTTTAAAAACAAGGATTGGATGCACAAAATAGATTTTTTTTGTGAGTTTTATAGGCACAAATACACCCACACCTTAGTCTTTTAATATTCAATTGTGAAGGTTCTAAAAGGTCTTCTCTTTAATGATCATGATTGACCTCAGCTGATGGTTTCTCCTCTCCAGCATGAAAACAACTTGTTTGACAGTTTTATCAATAATCACAACAGGAAAAGCCCAAGAAACTCAGAAAAGGTGTGAGGAGTAGAAATTTTGGGAATTTTTGGTGAAGGCTTCACAGATGTTTGTAACTACTATGGCTGAGAATGTTAATTGGCCATGAAGCAGTTTGAAGCTTGTGAAGCTAGTGAAGTTTGAGTTAGCAGGGAGAGCTGGATGGGGAGCTGATTTGAGGCTGCAGGTGCAGCGGGCACTCCAAGGTCACCTCCAAGTCTGTGAGCATCAAAGAGCTCATAAGCATATAAAAACAAGCCTCGCGCACAGGTTCTCTCGACTGAGCTTCATGTATACTGTACTGTAGTCCCTCGTTTATCACGGGGATCTGCACCCTGAAGCCCCGCAATAAGTGAAATAAGTATTCAGATGCAGGAGGAAGCTTATCCTACAGTGTGGGCTGCACAGAGGTGCTAACCAATTAAAAATTGATCAAAAATAAAATAAAATCCATGCCGATCATGCGGCTCATCCATCGATCAGCCAGTTGTGTGTCATGTCCAATCTTACTTTGAAAAACCACGACAGAGCGAGTCTGTGAAAAACAAACAGTGAAGTAGCGAAGGATTTTGTAGGACTGTGCAGACTGTGGTGACCTACCATACCATACCATTTTATTTATAAAGCACTTTAAACAGGAACAAGTCCACACCAAAGTGCTGGACAAACAAACACGCAACAGGCAACACAGACAATGAAGTACAACACGAAAAACATAAAAACATTGCAGATCATAAATCAAACCTTGCAAGTAAATACTGTATACCGGTTAAAAATCTTCTCCTGTCGTCGAGTGTCGGCTCTTTGAGTAAGTAAGATAAATAGGATATTTTCCTCTAACAAGAAGTTGATTAAGATGTTTGGGACACCACCATGTTGCCTGCAACTGTTAAAGCACCAGTGTCAACACTGAGACCAGAGTGGCAACTCTTGGTAATATTCTTTTAGGTTTGTTAAGAACTTTTAAAAGTATACAAAATGATAACGTCACCTCAAAGTATCTGTGACATGCATATCCAACAAATACAAAAAGTGGAAGAAAACAACTTAATATTCAAGAAATTTTACATAATACACATGATTTTACCCATTTTGTCACAAAACTCGTTTAGTGTTTTACCTAGGACCAGCTAAAGTGGTGACATCACAGGAAGTGATGTCAGTTCTTTAAAAGTACAACTTCCTTTTCTTTAAAAAATACAATCTTTGAACTCTGACTCCTCTTTGTCTCTCTGATATAGACTCAAAATACATAATCTACAGAAACCTTGGATTCTTCTCTGCTGTCTGTGTTTTCCAATGATTTCTCTCCATAAATACGTTCATTGTTGTACTTTTACCGTGGTTCTCATTAAAATTATGTGATTTACAAGGCACACCGGTTCGTAGATCCTACAGAAATACTTGGGACATCTGAGACAGGCTTGCAAATTTAGGAAACAGTTTATTAATTTCCATTTTTATAAATACTTTTTAAATACAGTTTAAGTACTTTAACAAATCAAATAATCATTTTAATAGTTGTAGTCCAGATCCAGGTGTGTGGCTAATATACCACACACCCTCTATCCAAAGGGCTTTTTCAATTGAAAAAGCCCTTTGGATAGAGGGTGAAACGTTTTCTGTAACAAATAAAATCCAGTTGTTTTTGTATTGAGCAAATGATACGGTGTATTAAACAGCAGCCTGAACATGAGTCTGTAGTGAGCAGATGGGATAGTTTCCTCAAATGATTGGGGTGGCCCTTGGGAGTGGCTGAACATTAATCTATGGTGGTCAAGGCCACCATTGGCCACCCCCTGGCTCCACCTCTGCACCTGGTGGTGGATCAAGTTATTCCCTCCACGCACCTGGATCCATCCCTCTGTGCTGCCTCGGACAAGCAAAACAAAACCTCCTTCTGTTCTCCTCCACGTGTACCTCCTCCACACTTTAATTTATTGCACCAAAAACATTAAGGTTTACTTTTCTCCCTGTTTAAGCCCATCCCAGAAAAAAACACTCATGTCCAATATTCACTATTCAGATGTGTCAGCAGCAGGGGACATGGGCGTACAGATCGCTCAGAGTGATTTTGTTTTTAAAGCAGATCCGTTCTTTCAACCTGAAGTGAGTTTAGTCTTATATTTACTGTTTTCAGTCAAAGCAGTCCCTCTGGACTCTACTGCATGGAACGGCTGCTGTTTATCTAACCTCACTGTTTACATGTCGCTGTGTGTGTGTGTGTGTGTGTGTCTCAGGAAAGAGCAGCCAAATGGAGAACATCTGATGGTTTGATGGACGGCCTCACCACCAATGGGGTCCTGGTGATGCACCCAGCAGGAGAGTTTGTCTCTGAAACGGCTCCTGGTGTCTGGAGGGAGATCTCGGTCTGTGGCAACGTCTTCGCCCTGAGGGACACCCGCTCCGCCCAGCAGAGGGGCAAACTGGTAAGAGCTGGGCTCTTTGTTCTCTTCTAATGATGGACTTGGAGAAACAACAAACAGCTTCACTGATTTTTAAAAACAAGGACAGGATGCACACATTTAAATTTATTATTTTATTATTATGTACAGGCACAAATATACCCACACATTCTCTAAAAGGTCTTTTAATGTGACGAGGCCCGCTCACTTCCTGTTAAACACTAGTCTTGAAAAAGCTAAATCGTTGCAGTCTGCTTAATCTTACTTTCAGTTTCATAATCTAGGACCTGGCTGAATATGGAGTTCTTTTCTCTTTTCATTCAAGTGCGTCTGACTTTCATGTTTTTATTTTTACAGTAACTAACAACAATCTGAACATATTTGCCAACCAACCAAACACAAACACAAGAACCAACAGGGACAACCCATCTGAACACAGAACCTGAAAAAGTCCACGCATTGCTGTCCCAAGATTACCCAGAAGGCCCTGCTGCTCACCCAGTCTCTTGTGTTCAAGTACAACATGTAATTTCAATAATTCAGAATAAATTTAACAATAACCCACAGAACTGGTTCTTGTCAGATTTCATCAGTGTTTTTCAACCACTGTTCCGCGGCACACTATCGTCAGGTGTGCCGTGGAAATTATCCAATTTCACTTAACTGGTCTAAAAAGATTTTTTGAAAACAAATTACAGTGATTATCTAATAATATGCCATTTTAGAGTGTCTGTGCTGTAGTAGTGTCTTCAATTTATATGTACTGACACATAAATCAATATAAAATGTAATAATTTATTACACAAGCGGTGTTTGATTAGAGCGGCGTAATCATGTAATTTCCTTATCGCTAGATAGATGGCAGTATGGAACATAGCATTGCACATTAAAACAAGAGAAGTAGTGATGCATGAACGTGACATGTAGCAGTGACAGCATTTCATTCTAGCTAGCTGCTAGCAAGACTATGACAGTGATGGAAAAGTTTTTGAAAAGAAAAAATTCTAACTCCGATCTGGTCCCTGGACAAAATTCGGACCCAGATGAAGGCCCTAGTATAAGTGGATATCAGAAGAAGGCAGATACCGTGAGCTCGAGACAGTACAGTGAGAGTTACATTTCGTTTGGATTTACTTTTACCGGGGACGCAGCGACACCGACTCCGTTGTGCTTGGTATGCGGTGAGAAGCTGTTTATTTCATTCCTATTCAAGACACTTTGATAAGAATGACTATATATTTAATATAGGCGGATACAGAGTATCTTTGTTTACAATTTTGGCTGGTGGTGTGCCTCGTGATTTTTTCAATGAAAACACTGTGCCTTGGCTCAAAAAAGGTTGAAAAACACTGATCTAATGCAATCATTTTAGTATTGAAAATTATCAATGTAAACCTAAATTTAATATTTAAAGTAAATGTTGTTATGCAACTACAATTCCATTGTGGATGTTTTAATTCACAGGTTGCAAGTGAATGCATCATGACTCTTAACTGGTAAAATAAATAAATGCCCTGCAAGGCCTTCCCGAAGGCTCAGAGCTCTGTGTTTTGGCCCCACCCACTCCGTGTCAGCATTCTGATTGGTTAATTTCCCTGTCGGTCATTAAACAAACACTGCAGAGCTTCTGCCTGAGCTCAGCCTTGATCTCCTCACAGGGAAGTCCTGACCAATGAGAAACAAAGACGAGTCGACCAGTTGTTAATGCCCTGATGGCTGCTTGCTATCGCTACGATTGGTTGATAGGCTGATGGTCCTCCTTGTACATGTGAACAGCTAGTTCTGGTTGTCACCATCATACTGGTTGATCCATCATGAGAAGACAAGACTGAGTTTATTGCAGCTCCTCAGACTGAAGAAGTCTTTTGGATTAAAGACAAGGTCGAGGTTTCATTGTCATTCACGTCTCATGTGGTACATGTGGTGGAATGAAATTGTGCACACAGGGTCCCAGTAACATCCAACAAAAGTATAAAATGTAAAAGAAAACAGTAATAAGATCTAAGATATGAAGTAAGAAATGTGCTAAACTAAGAATATTCCATTCAAAGTGTATTTACATAGCACATTTAAAAACAACCACAGTTGAACAAAGTGCTTCACAAGAATTACATTGTAGATAAAAATATGATCAAATACGGTAAAGGAAATACAATTGAGTTTAATAAAAATAAAAATATGATAAAATTTGCAGTAAAATACCAATAAAACTAATAAAAATCAAGACAACTATTGCACATTCGCTGCAGTTTCCCCAAAACTCGAGTCAATCAGGTACTAATATTGTGAGCTCTTTGGAACTGGGATGATGGTGGCAGTCTTCAGGCAGGTATGAACTGTTGCCAGAGTGAGGGAGGAGTTAAAGATGTCAGCCAGCGCTTCACGGAGCTGATCAGCACAGTCTCTCAGCACCTTCCCAGGGATGTTGTCTGGGACGGCTGCTTTGTGAGTCCTCCTGAAAGTTCTCCTTCTGCTGAGGTCACGCTGAGATGCTGTGAGGTCTGTTCAGGTCTTCAAAGCGTGCATGGAACTTGTTGAGGGCATCAGGCAGTGATGAGTCTCTAGGGCATTGTGCACGTCTGCCTTTATAATCTGTTATACACTTAATGCCCCTCCACGTGCTCCGTGAGTCTTGTGAAGGGAACTGACGAAAAGACAAAACATTTGAGCAAAGAAGACTCTGTCCAGAGGAGCTGACTTATAACCTTGTTAGATTTTACTACTGTACCTGGATTATTGAGCAGGATTCATGTTATAAAAGAAAATCATGTAAGATTTTTCATACATTTTGAATGTGTTAGAGTGAGTTTTTGAGGTTAATATTCAGTAAGTTTGTGTTTGTGGCTTTTATTGTGAAGGACTGAACCAAGCTCTGAGAGTTGTGTGGAGGGAGGACCACCGCTCGGACTGGTTCAAAATAAATTACTCCTGATTTTGTAGTTAACCCAGTAAAACTGAAGAACCCTCATACAATATTTATATATGTAATAAATTCAGCTGGGTTCAACATTGTGACTTTAATGTTCAGGACTTGGACACTAAACTAAAAATCTTCATCCTCAGTATCTTTTCTTCTGAGTGACCCCCTTACTCTGCTGTAAGTAGTAAATAATGAAGTGATGGAGGTTGAAATGAACCTTTGTACTTTACAGTGATCGTTGTCCTGCTTCTGGTCTTTGTCTTCTGTTTAAGGTGGAGAATGAGTCAAACACCCTTCAGGATGGTTCTTTGATTGATCTGTGTGGGGCCACCCTGCTTTGGAGGACATCTGCTGGACTGCGTCATATTCCCACCCTTAAACAGCTGGAGTCCCTGCGGCAGGAGCTGAACGCTGCCCGGCCTCAGTGCCCCGTGGGCTTCAACACCCTGGCCTTTCCCAGCCTGGCGCAGCGTGAGATCGTTGACAAGAAGCAGCCCTGGGTCTATGTCAACTGTGGCCACGTGCACGGTTACCATAACTGGGGCTACCGCAAGGACAAAGGACACACCAGCTCCGGGGGCACAGCCCCAGGAGGCACTGGCGAGAGGGAGTGTCCTATGTGCCGGAAGGTGGGCCCCTATGTGCCTTTGTGGTTAGGCTGCGAGGGCGGATTGTACTTGGATGCAGGGCCCCCCACTCATGCTTTCTGCCCCTGTGGCCATGTGTGCTCAGAAAAGACAGTGGTGGGGTGGAGCCAGATCCCGTTACCCCATGGTACGCATGCCTTCCATGCTGCCTGCCCCTTCTGTGGCACCTGGCTGACAGGGGAGCAGGGCCACGTTAAACTCATCTTCCAGGGCCCCGTGGACTGAAACACACCCGCGGTTTGTTTCTGGACAGGATATTAAAGAACTTGTTGACGGAAGAATAGACAGGAGCCGAAATATGAATGTGATGACGACGAGCCCAGAATGACATCATCCAACTGACAGCAACAGAAGATGCAGAGGCTTGGAATGGAGAAAGGTGTTTGGAGATAAATGTGTAAATAAATAGTGTTGAACTGAAGCGTGTCTGGTTATTTCTTCTCATTTCACCTGTCAGGCTCGACTGCCTCACAGTCCGCACAGATAATGTCAAGTCCTGAGCCAGTCCTGCAAAAAAGTATTCACCCCTTACAGATTTCTCCTGTTTGTGTCTTTTTGTCACATACTGTATACGGTACTTGTTTTAGATCATCAGAGACGTTAACATTAGGGAAGCATGAAATTGAATTTTTGGCCGATGTGTTAAAACTTATATGGCCAATACTTAACCGATACCAGTAGTCCTACCTACAGATAGCTTTCTCTGCTGTGGTATTAAAATACTGTACTGCAGTAGTCTGCATGGTCTTTGTCACTTTGACCTGCTACCAAATGCAGATGCCACAATGATGCAACACTATATAAATACAGTACAGTGTATATAGATATATATTAGGCAGCACGGTGGCACAATTGGTAGAGCTGCTGCCTCTCAGCGAGCAGGTCCCCGGTTCAAATCCCGGTCCGGGGGCCTTTCTGGGTGGAGTTTGCATGTTCTCTCTGTGCATGCGTGGGTTTTCTCCGGGTGCTCCGGTTTCCTCCCACAGTCCAAAAACATGCTGATTGGTGACTCTGAATTGACCCTGGGTGTGAGTGAGACGGGTCCCTCTTGTAAATGGTCCCCATGGCTCAATGAGGGTTAGCTTGTGTAAATAAAGGTTGAATGAATATGTATATACTGTATACAGGTGGTCCCCGACTTACGAGCGAGTTCCATACTTATGAGTTGCTCGTAAACCGTCCATCCATCCATCCATCCATCTTCTTCCGCTTATCCGGGGTCGGGTCGCGGGGGTAGCAGCCTAAGTAGGGAGGCCCAGACTTCCCTCTCCCCAGCCACTTGGAGCAGCTCCTCTGGGGGAATCCCAAGGCGTTCCCAGGCCAGCCGAGAAACATAGTCCCTCCAGCGTATCCTGGGTCTTCCTCTGGGTCTCCTCCCGGTGGGACATGCCCGGAACACCTCACCAGGGAGGCGTCCAGGAGGCATCCTAACCAGATGCCCGAGCCACCTCAACTGGCTCCTCTCGATGTGGAGAAGCAGCGGCTCTACTCCGAGTCCCTCCCGGATGACTGAGCTTCTCACCCTATCTCTAAGGGAGAGTCCAGCCACCCTGCGGAGAAAACTCATTTCAGCCGCTTGTATCCGAGATCTTGTTCTTTCGGTCATAACCCAAAGCTCATGACCATAGATGAGGGTGGGAACGTAGATCGATCGGTAAATTGAGAGCTTTGCCTTTTGACTCAGCTCTCTCTTCACCACGACAGACCGGTACAGCGCCCGCTTCACTGCGGACGCTGCACCTATCCGCCTATCGATCTCACGCTCCAGTTTTCCCTCATTCGTGAACAAGATCCCGAGATACTTAAACTCCTCCACTTGGGGCAGGACCTCCTCCCCGACCCGGAGAGGGCATGCTACCCTTTTCCGGCTCAAGACCATGGCCTCGGACTTGGAGGAACTGATCCTCATCCCGGCCGCATCACACTCGGCTGCAAACCGCTCCAGTGAAAGTTGTAAATCACGAACTGATGAAGCCAGTAGGACCACATCATCTGCAAAAAACAGAGAAGCGATTCTAAGGTCACCAAAACGGATCCTCTCAACACCTTGGCTGCGCCTAGAAATTCTGTCCATAAAAGTTATGAACAGAATCGGTGACAAAGGGCAACCTTGGCGGAGTCCAACTCTCACCGGAAACGAGCCTGACTTACTGCCGGCAATGCGGACCAAGCTCTGACACCGGTCGTACAGGGACCTAACAGCCCATATCAATGGGCCTGGTACCCCATACTCCCGGAGTACCCCCCACAGAACCCCCCGAGGGACGCGGTCGAATGCCTTCTCCAAGTCCACAAAGCACATGTAAACTGGTTGGGCAAACTCCCACGCACCCTCCAGGACCCTGTTGAGGGTGTAGAGCTGGTCCAGTGTTCCACGACCAGCACGAAAACCACACTGCTCCTCCTGAATCCGAGGTTCGACTATCCGACGGACCCTCCTCTCCAGAACCCCTGAATAGACCTTACCAGGGAGGCTTTCCGTACTTATGAGTTGCTCGTAAACCGAAAATTCGTAATTCGGGACTACCTTTTTTTTTTTTTTTATATACCGCACGAGCACGTACATGTGCGGTAATGAACAGTTACCAAGCATTTCAACTATCCTAACACTTTAAAATACTTTAAAATACAGTATTAATAAAAAATATAAAAAATTAATTTCTTACTTTGAGCTGAGCTGTTTGCCTCCCTCCGCTGTGTTACGTCCGAGCTCCCAGGCTTCCTGTAGCACCATGCAGTCCAAACCCTTTACAGGAAGGACTGTTAGTATGCTATCTTCATACATTTGGAGCCAGAAAAAAGTTTTAATAAGTTTTAATAACTTACCAAAAGCCGTCTGCCAGCGCCGCCATTAGCAGCACCTGTTAGCATTAGCCCCACCGAGTCCGCTGCGCAGTTACGGGCAGTCCAGTTTAGCTGCAGCTTCAAAAAGGCTGTCGGCTTTGTTATTCCAAGTTAGCTGGGTGTCCCCCGATATCTTCTGCTTCCAGTCCGACATCGAGGCGAGCTCCAGGAACCTCTGATCGCACAAAGCCGGCTGTCGAAGCTGCAGCTCCGGTGCTGGGGTCCGCTTTAGCATGTTAGCCTTAGCTCATACCATGAGCTACTGGTCTCGTGCGGTGGGAGCGATCGGCGGAGCGATCGCGGCTGCTGCTCCAGTCCTGAGACATTCACAGAGTTCAGGGAGTGTTTCCAGTTAATTTATCCGTATGAGGCATCCTCTTATGGGAGAAACAGTCCTCCAAACCGGCTGCCGAGTGCCGAGACTCTGGAACTAATGAATGTAAAATGGCGGAGGCGGTATTTCCGGTTCCTGGTTCCCGCAGGAAGTTGTTCAAAAAAGCATGAAATTATATAAAAAAAATAATAATAATGATACTTTACCTATTTATAAAGCCATTTAAAACAACCACAGCTGCAACAAAGTGCTGTACACATGAAATTAAGAACATTTAAACACAAAAAAATAAAAATAATTTTTTTTCTTCATATTTTTATTAATTATGATAATCTCGTAAAGTCGGACGCTCGTAGGTCAGGGCGCTCGTAAGTCGGGGACCACCTGTATATATACAGTGTATGTATATATATATATATATATATATATATATATATATATATATATATATATATATATATATATATATATATATATATATATATATATATATATACAGGAACCCCTCGAGTTACGTCAGGGATAGGGACCTACGTGTGTGACTTAGGTCGATTTTGTCGTACCTCGCGGACCAAAAACACATGCCTATCGTAGGTCCGCGTTTCTGACATAGGTCGCGGTTATACCGCTAACGGAGCGCCGCACACATATTTAATGGCATGAGACTGAACAAGCAGACATACTAAGGCCATAAACACGCACAGAACTGCACAATAAATAAAAAATATAATGTCTTACTTTGAGCCGGTGGCCCCGACTGCCAGGCGGACATTTGCGGCGAGCTCCCGGCCGCAGATGGATCCTCCGCGGCATGTCGGCTCGGTGTCTTCGCCTGTGTTAGCTGCTTTGTTAGCTGCTGTCGTTAGCATGTCGGGCGGCGTTGTGGCCGCCGATCGCGGGGCGATCCGCGGCTGCTCCTCCGGACCTGAGACGTCCACAGAGTTGACCGAGTGTTTCCAGCTAATTTATCCGTATGAGGCAACCCTGATCGGGCACACGGAGCCAGCTGACAGTAGCCTCTGGAGCTCCATTGCAGTACAGTTGTAAAATGGCGACCGGAAGTGGCGAGCGGAAACGACCGGAAGTTGCGTAAATACGATAAATTTCTAATCAAAACGTAAAATTAATAATTATACTTTATTTATAAAGCCATTTAAAACAACCACAGCTGCAACAAAGTGCTATACACATGAAATTAATAACTTTTAAACACACAAAAAAAAAAAAAAAATAATTTTTTTTTTTAATCATATTTTTATTAAATATGATAAAATCGTAAGTCTGAGTTGCCGTAGGTCGCAGGTGTCGTACCTCGAGGGTTTCCTGTATATGTATATATATATATATATATATATATATATATATATATATATATATATATATATGTATATATATATATATATATATATATATATATATATATATATATATATATATATATATATATATATATATATATATATATATATATATATATATATATATATATATATATATAATATATA
>JBBPBX010047931.1:0-18783 GCA_038048925.1 Garcialebias charrua | reverse complement strand
TGGTTAAAAAAATAAAAAAATAATGTACTACCACCGCAGCATCAAAGGTTCTAAATAACAGAAGTTCTAGATACAAATCAGTGTTGTCTTTAACTATTTATAGATTTATCTAAAGCCTTTGATACTGTGTATCATTCCATTCTACGTAACCGTCTAACAACAGTTGGGTTTTCTACACATAGAGCTGGATGGTTTGCAAACTATCTTAAAGATATATATACTGTATAAAATAAAATAAAATAAAATAAAGTAAAGTCTGGTCCTCTGGACATTCCAAAAAAAAAAGGGGGTAGAAACGTTTCGACTTTCGTCCGAAAGACTTCCTCAGTCTGAGGTGCTAAATTCAGCTCAGTCTTGTAAATAGCACCTTCTGATAGTGGATCAACCAGTTTGCTGCTGACAGCCAAAACCAGCTGCTCATATGATTAACATGATTAACGTGAAGACTGATGAAACAATGATCTCTGATGTTACATCACTCTTTACATGCATTCCTGTTGATGAGGCAGTAGAGGTGGTCTGTTTAATGCTGGATCCCCACCGCACGCATCTCGCGCAGCCGAAGCAGCCACTTTACATTGAAGTCTATGGGGACGCGAATCTTGGAGCAGCGGGTCGTGTCGCGGCGCATCTACAGCATACAAGCAGCGCGAAAGTGAGCAGCAGCTGTTTCCTACTCCCGCGTCGCATCCGAGCAGCGACTGTGCTGCTCGGCAGCACAGCTGTGGAAGCACGGCATTCCGTGCTTCCACAGCTAGATTCAGCTCGCTGCTCAGCAGCAAACAATCAGGACCAATCAGGAGAGACTCTGCCATGTGATCACGCAACGACGACGGGACGGAATTAGGTGGGCACCGCGCGAAACGTTTAACAGATGAAAAAAATCCCGCGGTAAACATGGAGGAGAAACTTACAGCAGGTCGTCAAACTGGGGGCGGGTGACACGGAAGTACCGCTGAAAGCGCTCCTCGTCTGCGCGCAGCTCCTGGATCAGATGGTGAAATTCACCGAATCCATGACGCCTCTCTAATGTGGGGTGAATCCAGAATCGTCGTTGTGCACGGCGTCTGCGTGTTGCTGCTTTGTAGATTAAGTACAAGGCAATTCTTCGTATTGCGTCCGCCATTTTTCTGAGACCGGAAATAAACAAACACCGGAGCGGAAGAGGACCAACACGCTCCTCCTCCCACTGCAGACGCGTTAGATGAGGACAGTCATCTGTTGACAAGCAGCCAGTACAGTGCGTTTGGAGATTTTTGGAAGCGCGATATGCTTTAGGTGAGGATGAGGCATAAGGTTAAAATCATACACCACTCTGAACAGCAGGACCACACTTTCCACAGAGCAACTGTGTCAACTCTTGAAACTGTGCCTACAGTCATCCTACTTCACATATGGGGAGCATTATAGGCAGAAACATGGGTGTGCTATGGGATCGAAGATGTAAAAAATGGCAGGTTGGCTTTCTTGTGAGGTCTCAAGTTTCTGATGGAGGACATTTGCAAACTGAGGTGTACCGCAAACCAAAACACAGACCAGTATTTACGGTTTGACTCCCATCACCCTTTGGCGCACAAGTTAGGAGTCATCAGGACTCTGTACAATAGAGCAGACAACATCCCCACTAACTCAGAAGCCAGGCTTAAGGAGAAATCACACACAAGACAGGCTCTAGAGCAGGGGTCACCAACACAGTGCCCGCAGGGCACCCAGGTGCCCCCAAGGACCATTTGAGGTGCCCGCGGACCTGTTCTAAAAATAGCACAACTCACTACTAAGCTGCATTTAAAATGTCATTTTGTTCAGTTGTTATTCTTTTGTTGTATTTATATATATTAAATGTCTATCTTAAAAATATGTTTTTAAAAATATGTTTATTATACTTTAATTTTTTTCAATTTACGCTTTGTTATTTCCAAAGAGTTTATCAAACTGGTGCCCTTGAGTTTATCAAACTGGTGCCCTTTGTATGACTCCGTACCCATGAAGTAGCTCTCAGTTTCGAAAAGGTTGGTGGCCCCTGCTCTAGAGCAATGCAGATATCCTAACTGGGCCTTCCTGAAAGCAGATAAAAAACCCAAACAGGACTCCAGCCAGCCATCAGGTGAAAAGAAGGAACCCAGACCCAGACCAGTGGTCATTCCATATGTTGCGGGAGTTTCATCGAAATTGAGACATTTATTTTCTAAACATAATACCATACCATACCATACCATTTTATTTATAAAGCACTTTAAACAGGAACAAGTCCACACCAAAGTGCTGGACAAACAAACACGCAACAGGCAACACAGACAATGAAGTACAACACGAAAAACATAAAAACATTGCAGATCATAAATCAAACGATCCAATACAAATCAGCTGGCATTGAAAGCGATGGAGTAGTAGTGAGTTTTTAACCGGGATTTGAAAACCGAGAGGGAGGGGGCCTGTTTGATGAGCAGCGGTAACTCGTTCCAGAGTCTTGGGCCTGCTACAGAGAACGCCCTGTCACCCCTGCGCTTAAGGCGAGTTTCTGGAACTATTAAGAGTACCTGATCCTCTGACCTCAAAGCACGTGGAGGGACATATGGGTGTATCAGATCCGAGAGATAGGCGGGGGCGAGACTGTTCAGCGATTTGTAGACATACATGAGAATTTTGAATTGGATTCGAAGATGAACCGGTAGCCAGTGAAGGGAGGCCAAGACTGGTGTAATGTGCTCTCTTTTGCGTGTGCTGGTTAAAAATCGGGCAGCTGCGTTCTGAACCAGTTGTAATCGTGCAATGGTGGCTTGACTGACGCCAAACAGAAGTGAATTGCAGTAATCAAGCCTAGATGTAATGAATGCGTGAATCACTGTCTCCAGGTGCTTTTTGGATAATATGGGCTTCAGCTTAGACAGACGCCTCAGCTGGAAAAAACAGGATTTGACGATCATGTTTACATGACTGTTGAGTTTCATGGAAGGATCCATTATCACTCCCAGATTTTTGACTTTTTGTTTTTCGGACAGGGGTAGAGCAGACAGGTCAATGCAGTGGTTTGAGGTTGTGTCATTGGGAAGGAACAATATGGCTTCAGACTTCTTATCATTGAAGCTTAAGAAATTTAAAGCCATCCAGTCCCTGATGTCAGCCAGGCAGTCGAGCAGAGGTTGAATAGAGCCTGTACCATTTTGTCTTAGGGGGAAGTAAATTTGACAGTCATCAGCGTAGAAGTGGATAATGTCCCAGTGGCTTTTAAACCCCAAAATACATTACGGCAAAGACTGGTTCATCCCAAAGATCCAGTCCCCCGGCACAAACAGAGTAATATTGTGTATGTTGTTCAGTGTCAGGAGGGCTGTGATCAGTCTTATATCGGGGAAACTAAACAGCCACTGGCCAAAAGGATGGCCCAGCACAGAAGATCAACATCATCAGGTCAGGACTCTGCGGTCTACACTCATCTCCAGGCCAGAGGTCACTCTTTCAGGGATGAAGATGTTCACATCCTTGATAGAGAGGAACGATGGTTTGAGAGAGGAGTAAAGGAGGCCATCTTTGTGAAAAGAAACCGTCCATCATTAAACAGAGGTGGAGGCCTCCGGGTTCAACTGTCCCCCTCTTACAATGCTGTTATTGCTAGTATCACTCAGCCCCTTGTGAATAGCAAGCAACCATCAGGGTGCTAACGATCCATCGTTAGGCTGATGGTCCTCCTTAATCATGTGAGCAGCTGGTTTTGGCTGTCAGCAACAAACTGGTTGATCTACTATGAGAAGGTGCTAATTATATGGCTGAGCTGAATACAGCACCTCAGACTGAGAAAGTCTTTCGGACGAATGACGAAACGTTTGAACATTTTTTAATTTTTTTATTTTGAATGTCCAGAGGACCAGACTTAACTTTTTTTGTTTCTACCTGGATTATTGAGCAGGCATCAGGATATCTTAAAGATAGAACCGAGGCTGTCCAGTTAGATGTTTTTTGTTCTGGAGTTTAGTTTATTCATAAACCAGCCACTATGGAGCACAAGCCAGTATATCTCTTGTGCCTGTCCGAAGCCCGGGTAAATGGTGAGGGTTGTGTCAGGAATGCCATCCGATGTAAAACACTTTTGCCAAAACCATAATGCGAGCTCATCAAAGTGAAACCATACCGGATCGGTCAAGGCCCGGGTTAACGACGACCGCCACCGGTGCTATTGACAAACAGGGTGCCGGCGGAAATTGTGCTACTGTTAGTCGAAGACCCCGAGGAGGGAAATGTGTCAGGAGACAGAGGAAGAGGAGGAAAGTGAAGAATGTAGGACTGAGGGTTGCAACTCTAAATGTGGGGACAATGACAGGCAAAGCTAGAGAGCTGGCTGACATGATGCAGAGAAAAAAGGTAGAGGTTTTATGTGTCCAAGAGACTGAAGAGTCCTAAACTCTTAGAGACGTGCTCAAAAGGAGAGAGAGTACTTGTATAAAAAGGAATTTATTTTGACAGGCATAAGGATTACAGGTCAGGAATAATCAGAGTACAGGCATAAAGAGCAGGGTTCAAACTGTTTTACCATGGTGTGGATAGAAAGAGGAATGGAGTAGGGGTGGTCCTGAAGGAGGAGTTGGCAAAGAATGTAGTAGAGGTGAAGAGAGTGTCAAATAGGGTGATGTGCCTGAAGGTAGAAGTAGAAGGTCTGATGTAGCCCAGTCCTCACCTCCTTCTACAGGTGTGCAGTGGAGAGCATCCTGTGCTCCAGCATCAATGTGTGGCATGGAGGCTGCACAGCTGCAGAAAGAAAAGCTCTGCAGAGAGTGGTGAAGGCTGCACAGAAGATGTTGGAGTCAGTCTCCCCACCATCACAGACATTTACACCTCCAGATGCAGGAAGAAGAGCCACCTGCATCATGAAAGACCCCACTCACCCTGCACACACACTTTTTGCCCCACTCCCCTCAGGAAGGAGGTTGAGGAGCATTAAGTGTAGAACCACTAGACTGAGGAACAGCTTCTACCCTGAGGCTGTTAGACTCATGAATAAATAAATAATAAGAATAATCACTGCAAAATATCACATCATGCTGATGCTGATCTGTTTTCTTGTTGCTGTGTTCATCTGTGACCATTTGCTCATATAGACTCATGTTCGTGCGGCTGTTTGTAATGATGTTTTTCTATTACATTAGTGCTTAGTGTATTTCTAGTTGATGTTTTTCTTAGTTATATCCTAGATGTTATTACTGTTTTTCTCTTACATTTTGTTGTTGGATGCAACTGGGACCTTGTGTACATAATCTCATTTCATCACATGTACCACATGCGGTGCAAATGACAATAAAGATTCTCTGACTCTCTCTGACTAAACATCGTCAGTGGTTGTGCTCCACAGGTTGGATGTGATGGGGAGGAGAAATATACATTTTGGAAAGATTTGGATGAAGTGATAGAGAGTATTCCCAGAGAGGAAAGAGTGGTGATTTGAGCCGATCTGAATGGGCATGTTGGTGAAGGAAACAGGGGGGATGAAGAAGTGATGGGTAGGTTTGGTGTCAAGGAAAGAAACCAGGAAGGACAGATGGTGGTGGATTTTGCCAAGAGAATGGAAATGGCTGTAGTCAATACCTATTTCCAAAAGAGGGAGGAACATAGAGTGACCTATAAGAGTGGAGGAAGGAGTACACAGGTCGACTACATTCTGTGTAGAAGAGGAAACCTGAGGGAGATTGGAGACTGTAAGGTTGTGGCAGGGGAGAGCGTGGCCAGACAGCATCGGATGGTTGTGTGTAGAATGACTGTTGTTGTGAAGAAGAGAAAAAGAGTAAAATCAGAGAAGAAGACCAAATGGTGGAAGCTAAAGAAGGAAGAATGTTGTGAGAAATTCAGAGACGAGCTGTTAAAGGCTCTGGGTGGTAAGAAAGAGCTTCCAAGTGACTGGGCTACTACAGCAACAGTAATTAGAGAGACAGGTAGGAAGGTACTTGGTGTGTCATCTGGACAGAGAATGGATGATAAGGAAACCTGGTGGTGGAATAGTGAAGTGCAGGACGCCATTCAAAGAAAGAGATTAGCCAAGAAGAAATATGACAGTGAGAGGACTGAAGAGAGGAGACAGGAATATAAGGAGATGGGACATAGAGCAAAGAAGGAAGTAGCTAAGGCAGAGGGCGTACGATGAGCTGTATGGGAGATTGGACACTAAAGAGGGTGAGAAGGACTTGTACTGATTGTCAAGACAGAGGGATCAGGCTGGAAAGGATGTGCAGCAGGTTAGGCTTATTAAAGATAGGAATGGTAATGTTCTAACAAGTGAGGAGAATGTGACAGGAAGGTGGATAGAGTACTTTGAGGTGCTAATGAATGAAGAGAATTAAAGAGAAAAATGAGTAGAGGTCATAGAAACTGTGGACCAGGAAGTGGGAAAGATTAGTGAGGGTGAAGTCCGGAAAGCTCTGAAAAGAATGAAGAAGGGGAAGGCAGTAGGGCATGATGACATACCAGTGGAGGTTTGAAAATGTCTTGGAGAGATAATAATAATAAACTTTATTTGTATAGCACCTTCTTACAATGCCTTGCATTGACCAACGTGCTTAACAGGACAGAAAATATAAAAAAAAGTTACAATAAATCAGTGAAAATTAAAATAAAAACAGCAGCAATAAAAGGAGGCAGTGGAAATAAAAATGCTACATGCTAAAATACCAAAAGTAATAAAAGTTACAGATTGAAATCTTTTTTGAACAAGTGGGTCTTCAGTCTGGTTTTGAACAGAGTCAGATCAGAGGTGGCACGCAGCTCAAGGGGGAGGCTGTTCCAGGCTTTTGGGCCGGCAACAGAAAATGACCGGTCTCCCCATTGTTTGTACCTTGAGCGAGGCACCTCCAGCAGGTGTTGACTGGCAGATCGTAAAGCTCTGCTGGGCTGATGGACTTTCAAAAGTTCTGAGATGTAGAGAGGTGCGAGTCCATTCAGAGCTTTGAAAACAAACAGGAGCAGCTTGAACTGTATCCTGAACTGAACCGGGAGCCAGTGTAGAGAGGACAGGACAGGAGTGATGTGTTCATATTTTCGTGTGTTGGTCAAAAAGCGCGCGGCAGAGTTCTGTACAAGCTGTAAACGGGAGATGGAGGATTGATTAATACCAACATACAAAGCATTACAATAATCAAGTCTGGAGGTCACAAAGGCATGGATGGCCTTCTCCAGATCACCACGGCTGAGAAATGACTTGACTTTGGAGAGCAGACGGAGCTGAAAGAAGCTGGTCTTGACAACAGAACTGATCTGTTTATCAAGCTTTAAGTTGGAGTCAAGCTGCACTCCAAGATTTCTGACCACCGGGTTGAAGTGGGGGAGGGGAAAACCAAAACTCTGATGGCAGTGACTTAGACAAGAGGTGACTTGTGAGCAGCAGTATGGTTTCATGCCAAGAAAGAGCACCACAGATGCCATCTTTGCTTTGAGAATACTGATGGAGAAGTACAGAGAGGGTCAGAAAGAACTCCATTGTGTGTTTGTGGATTTAGAAAAAGCATATGACAGGGTGCCAAGAGAGGAGGTGTGGTATTGCATGAGGAAATCTGGAGTGGCAGAAAAGTATGTTAGACTGGTACAGGACATGTATGAGGACAGCAGGACAGTGGTGAGATGTGCTGTAGGAGTGACAGATAGCTTCAAGGTGGAGGTGGGATTGCATCAAGGATCGGCTCTGAGCCCCTTCTTGTTTGCTCTGGTGATGGACCGACTAACACAGTGTTTTTCAACCACTGTGCCTAGGCACACTAGTGTGCCGCGAGTGATTGTCAGGTGTGCCTTTGAAATTATCAAAAAAGCACCCCCCCCCCTTCTACAACCTCTTTAAATTTAAGACCACATTGTTGTGGTACTGTTCGGGTGTATTTTTGAAGACATGTTAAGTGCAATTTGAAATAAGAAATATAAAATATGATAAAAATACATTTTTGTGTTTATTTCATTCCTATTCAAGACACTTTGATAAGAATGACTATATATTTAATAAAAAAAAAAGAATGACTACATATTTAATATACCGGTAGGAGGATCTGTTAGTCACTAACAGATGAGGTCAGGCAGGAATCCCCATGGACTATGATGTTTGCAGATGACATTGTGATCTGTGGTGAGAACAGGGAACAGGTGGAAGAGAACTTGGAGAGGTGGAGGTATGCACTTGAAAGAAGAGGAATGAAAGTCAGCTGTAGTAAGACAGAGTACATGTGTGTGAATGAGAGGGAGGAGGTGGAACAGTGAGGCTACAAGGATCAGAGGTCACAAAGGTGCAGGACTTCAAGTACTTGGGGTCCACTGTCCAGGAAAATGGGGAATGTGGTAAAGAGGTGAAGAAGAGAGTCCAGGCAGGATGGAGTGGATGGAGAAAAGTTTCAGGAGTGATTTGTGACAAAAAGGTGTCAGCAAAGGTCAAAGGAAAAGTTTACAAGACAGTGGTGAGACCAGCTATGTTGTATGGTCTGGAGACAGAGACATGGACAAAAAGACAGGAGAAAGAACTGGAAGTGGCAGAAATGAAGATGCTGAGGTTCTCCTTAGGAGTGACAAGGATGGATAAGATCAGGAATGAGATCATCAGAGGTACAGCACATGTTGAACAACTGGGAGATAAAGTTAGGGAGGCCAGACTGAGATGGTTTGGACATGTCCAGAGGAGGGACAGTGGGTATATTGGTAGAAGGATGTTAGAAATGCAGCTGCCAGGAAAAAGACAAAGAGGAAGGCCAAAGAGGAGATATATGGATGCAGTTAGAGAGGACATGAAGGTAGGTGGAGTGAGGACAGAGGATGCAGAGGACAGAGTGAGGTGGAGGAGGATGACTCGCTGTGGCGCCCCATGAAGAGGGAAAAGCCGAAAGAAGAAGTTTAGTTTATTCACAAGGGGGTACCACAAGGTTCTTTACAAGGTCCTTTGTTATTTATCTTGTATATTAATGATTTTGAAAAGGATATTTCAAATGCAGCAATTCATTTTCATGCACATGACACAGTCATATATTGCTTTGCACATATGCCCACAGAAGTGTTTGCATACATGCAGAATGCATTTAATAGAATACAAGAAGAACTGTCAGCTTCAACTTGTTTTGGATGTTGACCAAACAAAGCTAATGTATTTCAGCAACTCAACAACAGCAAGATCAAAACAGTCTCTCATCACCACTAGGGATGGTCAACAAATTGAACATGTATCTACGGTCAAATAGCTGGGACGTTTAATTGATGGCAAATTGTCTTTTAAAATACATATTTAGAAATATAAAGACCTTTCTTTTTAAGCAAGCCTATTCTGCCTCCACATGATTTTATCTTTGATCTTAGCTGATATCATTATTGATTTTACTTGATTTTATCACTTGTTTTATTTTATTTATTTTTTAAGCAAGCCTAATCTGCATCCACATGATTTTATCTTTGATCTTAGTCGATATTATTATTGATTTTATTTGATTTTATCACTTGTTTTATTTTGATCTTTGCTTTATTACACTTTGTAGCACTTTGAGATTTTTATTAATGAAAAGTGCATTATAAATGGAATTCATTATTATTATTATTATTATTATTATTATTATTATTATTATATTTAGTTTACTGTAAATAAACTGAAGCTTTTCCTTGGATTTTTATTTTTGGAATAAATCTTGCTTTTCTTTTAGGGTAAAACAGAAATGGGTGGAGTCAACTTTTCTTCCGATTATTGACTATGACAATGTATTATACATGAACACCTCTGCTCAATGTCTTCACATGCTGGATAGCACGCATCATGGCATTTTGCGATTTATTACAAATTATGCAGCCCTAACTTATCACTGTCTTGTATGCTAAGGTGAAATGGCCATCTCTGTATGTACGCAGGCTTGGCCATTGGTATGTTTTGATTTACAAGGCTATTCTTAAATTGATAGCACCTTATTTTTCATTTTTGTTGACTTTAAACATACAGCCTCCTGTCTCAAGACTTTTTAAATTTTAGTGTTCCTCGTGTCAGAATAGAAAGGGGGAAGAAAGCGTTCAGCTTTTCTGCTCCAACCTCATGGAACAATTTGCAATCAAAGACTTAGATCACTTGTACACATCTTTGAATGTACAGTACAGTATTCAGTACCATGTTAGATCCCATTATGTTCAAGTTGCGGAAGTGAAATTGTTTTAATAGAGTCATTTGTTTATTGTAAGTCTATGTTTATTGTGACTCTGTGTTGTAACGGAGTGGGTTTTTTAACGAGTGATTTTGATCCTCTCTCTCTGCATGCTGCCAGTCTTGGCCATGTCTTTCTTGTAAAATAGATATTTTTATCTCAATGGGACAAACTTGATTAAATAAATGTTATGATTATCTTATCTTATTTTGGAGCACACTGGAATATGTCTGCAAAAACTTTTTTAAGCTTTGATTATTTGTTTTACATTTTTATCAATTAAGCAATAAAGCTGAAAGAGACACCAAAATCCATACAGTCTAAGCCATACAGTCTATTGTAATTACCGGTAATGATTCAAATTCAGTTCAGTTCAGTGTATTTATATAGTGCCAAGTCAGAACAGAAGGTGTCTCAGGGCACTGAACAAAAACATTCACATGCACACAAAAAAAAAGCCAATTAGTAAAAGTTATCTATCTAAAGAAGCCAGCAGATTGTGTTGAATCTTCACTTATGTCACAGTCTCTCATTCTGAGCAAGAACACTGGCAACAGTGGAAAGGAAAAACTCACATTTTAACTGGAAACCTCCAGCAGAACCAGGCTCAGGACAAGCGGCCGTCTGCTTCGGCCAGCTAGGGTTTGAGAGAACAGGAAGGAGAAACAGACTAACAGAATGGCAGTTTCAGGTGTACTTAATGGAAAAAAGACAAGACAACACAAAGATGAGTTAGCGGTTTCTCTTAAAAGACAAATTCAGTTTACCTTTCCTTTTGAAGGCTGGACTAATGAGAACCAAAGGTGTGTTGACCTCTGGTTCTGACGAACCACCATGGCTGCCAGTTTCCGACATGCCATGATCTCCACACAGCACTAGCAGATAGGGCAAGGATCCCTCTTCCTCCTGGAAAAAACAAACAAGATTAAAGACATTCAACTTTGTTATCATGCCAATTTCAAATGTCCAAGATGATACTAGTTCAAGCCTAAAAGTTATTGTTTGTGTTTGAGCTTTGACATACAAGGACATAAATCAAAATATATAACATTAAGAAAGATAATATATTAAATTGCAGTAAATAAATAAAAAAATAATTAAGAACCTGCACAGAGTGGTGGAAATTAAATAAATCTGCACATGTTGAAAGGTCATGGGACTTTATGCAATGATTACAATGTCAGCTCAAATAAATACTAGAATTGGCAGTAAGGACATGTTGCTTGTACCAGGTCAACAGAGTTTGGGAACAAGTCTGGCCTAGAAACAAGTAGCAATTCAATGTAAAAGAAACTCATGCAGCAACACTGACAACAACTGTTGAAACTGGTTCTCAATATCCAGCAGATTGCAATGAGCTAGACTTAATTTGATTGAGCTGATCTTTTACATGTTCATCTTGGGTACGACTGAAAGACCAGGAGGCTACACGTGGATCAAACATGATGCAAACAGTTCATAGACATGTCATCAAGTATGGATGGGTGCTGTGTTGCTGAAAGACTTTCTAAGTGCCTCATGAGGGGTAAGTATAGTGAAGAAGAAAATCACTAATGTAGTGTGCCTTCTGAAATTTTTGTTTGTTTGTTTTCCTACTCTGGCTCTTGCTCAAGGCGGACACTCCTGCTCTCCCTCCCCTTGTTCTCCTTCCTCTTGTTTTGCTCTCGGTGTGTTTGAAACTCCTGGTACACATCTCCAGAATGAAAAATACAATTATGGATCTGGTGAGCTGGACTTTCAACGCAATCAACAAAATATTTTCAACAAAATGACAGGGTCCTGGAGAACCATCTTGTCCAGCTGAGACTCATGCTGTGGGGTACGTCAGAGATCCATGGGGAATTTGGCAGCTGCTGTGCTTCTCAGTCCTGTCTCAGGAGGACGCTGAAGACGTTTATACATTTGGATTTATGATAGCAGGGGTTCTGCTATTTGGCATCGGTGGGGCTCTGTTTTATCAACTTTTGAAGAAGACTTCGGCAGCAATTTCGGCCATGACAAAGTTTCCGAGTTAGTGCGAAGGTTTGGTTTGTGCCATGAGTACTTAAAATCAGCTGATTTACGAGCTAAACCGTAAGATGGAGGCAATTTGTGAGAATCGCAGGCCACCTACGGCTCCTAGGACTCGTCAGCATGTTGGGATCGACCTTGAAGAAGGCTCATAACACAGACCAGTGGAGTGAAATACCTGTAAGTTTGGCCATTTTGGACTGGAAGACTTCCAGCAGTACTCAAGACTGATAAGAAAAAAAAACAGTCCGCCTGAAGAAAAAAATCAACAATTATGGCTTATATGAATCTGACTCCCCCGTTTGGCCTCTGATACAAGCAGACTATCAAATGTTTACCAGGGACATGGGTAACTAGGGACAAAGGCTTTGTCTATTGCAATGATGTAGACGCAGAAACTAAACACTAGTAAGTAAGTAAGTAAGTAATGTTTATTTCTAGAGCGCTTATCACAGACATAAAATCACAAAGCGCTGTACAACAAAATCAATGGCAAAAGTATACACAGAATAAAACAAGCATAAAATCTACAAATATCAATCAATGCAAAATACAATAAAATCATGACATAAAAGCCTGAGCAAATAAAAGTGTTTTCAGTTGTTTTTTAAAAACCTCAACAGAGTCAGCAAAACGAAGCTGCAGGGGCAGACTATTCCAAAGCCTGGGGGCCACTGACTGAAAGGCCCTGTCCCCTTTAGTTTTCATCCGCGTACGTGGAACATCCAAGAAGTTCTGGGTCTGTGATCGTAGGTCACGGGCAGCAGAGTATTTAGTCAAAAGCTGACAAAGGTATACAGGAGCCTGGCCATTTAAAGCTCTGTACGTGAGCACAAGGACTTTAAAACGGATTCTAAACTCAACTGGGAGCCAGTGAAGTGAATGCAGAACTGGAGTGATGTGGCAGTATTTACTGGATCTAGTGAGAAGTCTGGCAGCTGCGTTCTGTATCACTTGTAGGCGTGATACAGAAGACTTGTCCAGGCAGGTAAAAAGGGCATTGCAGTAGTCTAGACGTGATGACACAAAAGCGTGAATAATGTTTTCCAGTTCAATTCTGGACACCATAGGTCGTATTTTAGAAATATTTCTTAAATGAAAGAAACAAGAACGGGAAATAGTCTTAATGTGAGTCTCAAAACCTAGTGAAGATTCAAATGTGACTCCAAGATTTCTTACTTTTGCTTTGGCTGCTGGGCAGAAAGAGTTAATTTTCTGATTGATTTCAGAGTGAAGGTGACTGGGAGCAGAAATCAAAGTCTCTGTCTTACTGGTGTTTAAAACCAAAAAGTTACTGGCAAGCCAGTCACTTATACGGGACAAGCATTGGACAAGGATGGCTAACATGTCCAGCTGGTGTGGTTTAAATGAAATATACAACTGAATATCATCAGCATAAATGTGGTAGGAGATATCAGAAAAGGATTGAATAATGCTGGCAAGTGGGATAATATAGAAGGAAAACAAAAGCGGACCCAGAACCGAACCTTGAGGCACCCCACAATTTAAGGGGGCATAGTCAGAGGAGAACCTGTCTGTCTTGATGCAGAAAGTTCTGTGCGAGAGGTATGATGTGAGCCAGTCCAAAGCTGAGCCAGAAATACCAGCCAGAACCTGCAGCCTGTTTAATAAGACTGCATGGTCAACAGTATCAAAGGCAGCACTAAGATCCAACAGGACCAACACAGAACATTTTCCATCATCGGCAGCCATTAACAGATCGTTGTGAACTTTTAAAAGAGCAGTTTCAGTGGAATGGTGTTTTAGAAAACCAGACTGAAGTGGATCAGAAATCTGTAACTGACAGAACCAGGATTTGAGTTGGGTTTCTACAACTTTTTCAAGTACTTTACTGAAAAAAGGCAGTTTAGAGATGGGACGGAAATTTGAAAGGGAGCTAGAATCCAGATTAGGCTTCTTTAATAGAGGGGTCACTTCTGCTGTTTTAAAATAGGATGGGACCAATCCTTTGCTCAGTGAGTTGTTAATTATCATCAACACTGTTGGACCAATACAGTTTAAAGTCTGGACAAGCAAAGATGGGGGTAATATTTCTAATGCACAATTTGAGACTTTCATTTTACCAATTATTGAGGTCAAGTCATTTAAAGTAATCGGATTAAAAGATGAAAAAGACTGAGAGCACTGAGGCTCAACGTAAAACGTAGATGCACTTGGAGGTATATTGGATTTCAAGTCCATCACTTTCTTTATGAAGAAGTTGAGGAACATGTTACAGTCAGTGTTTGAGGTTAGAGAAACCTGATGCACTGGGGGAGATACAATACTGTTGATAGTATCAAATAACACTTTTGGATTGTTTTTGTTTAGGTGAATAAGATTGCTAAAATACAATGACCTGGCATCAGCAACTGCCCTATTATAATCGTCAAGGAGCTCCTTAAAATATTCCCGGTGGGCAACCAGACCAGTCCTCTAGGGAGAAACACTAGGGAGCACAAGCCGTATCTCTTGTGCCCTCATAAGCCTGGGTAAATGGTGAGGATTGTGTCAGGAAGAGCATCTGACGTAAAACATTTTTGCCAAAACCAATACGTGACTTCCTCTAAGCTACACCATACCGGATTGGTCAAAGCCGGGGTTAACAAGAACACAACTGGCGCTGTTGACAAGCAGGGTGCTGGCAGAAAATGTGCTACTGTTAGTTGAAGACTACAAGGAGGGAAAGGTGCCAGGAGACAGAGAGAGAAGAGGACAGTCAAGAATGTAGAACTGGAGGTGGAAACTCTGAATATGGGGACAATGGCAAAAAAAAAGCTAGAGAGCTGGCTGACATGATGCAGAGAAAGAAGGTAGATGTTTTATGCGTCCAACAGACCAAGTGGAAAGTCAGCAAGGCTTGAAGCATTGGGGCAGGGTTTAAAATGTTTTACCATGGTGTGGATAGAAAGAGAAATGGAGTAGGAATGATCCTGAAGAAGAAATTAGCAAAGAATGTAGTAGAGGTGAAGAGACAGGGTCAAGTGGCTGAAGGCAGAAGTAGAAGGTCTGATATTAAACGCTGTCAGTGGTTCTGCTCCACAGGTTGGATGTGACAGAGGAAAAAGAGAAATTTTGGAAAGAGAAATTTTGGAAGAATCTGGATGAAGTGGTAGAGAGTATTCTAAGGGAGGAACAAGTGATGATCAGAGCAGACCTGAATGGACGTGTTGGTGAAGGAAACAGAGGGAATGAGGAAGTGATGGGTAGATTTGGTGTCAAGGAAACAAACCAGGAAGGACAGATGGTGGTGGATGTTGCCAAGAGAATAAAAATGGGTGTAGTCAACACTTGTTTTCAAAGGACAGAGTGCAGATTAACTACCTTCTATATACTTTGTATATACATATATATATATATACATATATATACACATATATTTATAATAATCATTTCATTTAATTTAAAAGCACCTTTCAGGACACCCAAGGACACTTAACAAACCAATAAAGTTCAAACATTATCAGTGACAAATTGAAATATAAAATACATAAAGATTATAAAATGCAAAATAATAAAAATACATTTAGTAAAGTTAGTGATAAGCTAGTCTAAAGAGATGTGTTTCAGGGCTGTCTTGAACAGAGAAAGGGAGGTGGTGTTTCGAAGGTCTGGCGGTAGAGCGTTCCAGAGGTGAGGGGCAGAGCAGGTGAAGGCCCTGCTCCCCATGGTGGAGAGGCGGGCAGAGGGTACATGGAGATGTAGCGAAGAGGAGGATCTGAGAGAGCGTGATGGGATGGAGATTTGTAGGAGGTCAGATAGATAAGGAGGGGCAAGGTTGTGGATAGATTTGAACGTGAGAAGTAGAATTTTGAAGATGATGCGTGATTTAACCGGGAGCCAGTGGAGCTGCTGCAGGACAGGAGTGATGTGGTTATAGTAGGAGGTTTGAGTGATGACACGGGCAGCTGAGTTCTGGACCATCTGTAACTTGTGGAGAGATTTGTTGGGGAGGCCGTAGAGAAGGGAGTTGCAGTAATCGATACGGGAAGTCACAAGACTGTGCACCAGGATGGCTGTGGAGCGGGGTGTGAGAGAAGGACGGAGACGGTTAATATTACGGAGGTGGAAATAGGCAGACCGAGTAATATTGTTGATGTGTGAAGTGAAGGAGAGAGTGGTGTCGAGGATGACACCGAGGCTCTTGACCTGAGGGGAGGGGGATAGCAGAGAGTTGTTAAGGGGGACGAGAAGATGTTCTGATTTTGAAATAGAGTTTTTGGTACAGACGAGAATGATTTCTGTTTTGTTACTGTTTAGTTGAAGGAAATTGTTAGAAAACCAGTGATTTAGCTCATTGAGACAGTCGGTGAGGATGGAGGGTGGGTGGGTGGAGTTAGGTTTTGATGACAAGTAGAGCTGTGTGTCATCAGCATAACAGTGGAAATGGACGCCGTATTTGCGGAAGATGAGGTAAATGATGAAGAGGAGGGGTCCGAGGACAGAGCCTTGGGGGACACCCGTGGAGACAGGGGAAGACTGGGAGCGGAAGGATTTAAGCTGAATGAATTGAGTGCGGTCAGAGAGATAGGAGTTGAACCAGTCTAACGGGGTACCTGAGATGCCAATGGAGGTTAGTCTGTTGAGGAGGATAGAATGACAGATGGTGTCGAAGGCAGAACTTAGATCAAGAAGAATGAGGATGGACAGAAGACCAGAGTCAGCAGCAAGAAGAAGGTCGTTAGTAATTTTTACTAGAGCTGTTTCGGTGCTATGGTGGGGGCGAAATCCAGATTGAAACTCTTCATAAATGTTGTTGTTGGACAGGTGTGAGTGAAGTTGACTAGCAACAGTTTTTTCAAGGATCTTGGAGATGAAGGGCAGATTGGAGATCGGACGAAGATTACTGAAGTTGGTGAAGTCAAGACCTGGTTTCTTGATGATGGGGGTGATGGCAGCAGATTTGAAGGCTGTGGGAACAATGCCAGAGGTTAGGGAGGAGTGGATGATATTAGTGATGATAGGGAGCAGAGACGGGAGACAGGATTTAACAAGAACTGTGGGAAATGGGTCAAGTTGACAGGATGAGGACTTGGACTTGCTGATAATGTCAGCAATGTCATCAGCAGAGGGGAGGGAGAAGACAGAGAGGAGGGAGGGGGGAGTTCAACAAGGATGCTGGGGGCAGTATTTGGTCCAAGGTGTTTATGAATTGAAATAATCTTTTCATTGAAATATGACATCAGGGAGTTGCAAAATTCTGTGTAAACCATGTGAGAGGGTAGAGAGTTAGGAGATGAGACAGAACGGTGAAGGAGAGAGAACAATGTCTTTGAATTACCAACATTGGAACTGATGATGTCTGAGAAGTAGCTGGATTTGGCTTGAGAAATACTGTTCTTGTAATGGATGAGGTGGTTTGCATAAAGTTCCTTGTGAATTGTGAGACCGGATTTTTTATAGAGACGCTCTAGCCGCCGACCTTTGGTTTTCAGGGAGCGGAGTTCTGGAGTGAACCAGGGTGCAGAGTTGGAGAAGGAAACGTCCGGGTTTTCAGAGGAGCAACAGAGTTAAGGATGTTGGTGTTGTATAATGTGACAAGATCATCTGGGTTGGAGGAGTTGATAGTGGAGAGGGTATTATTAATATGAGATAAAAAAATGTCATGGTTGATATTCTTGATATTACAGAAGGAAAGAGTACGTTGAGGTTTATCTGAGGAAAATTTAAGATTAACACTGAATGAAATCATCAGGTGATCAGTAAATGGAAGTTCATCAGAAGAACAGTTAAGAGGAGAGAGTCCGGTGCTGCAAAGTGATGGTGCATTCAGACCGAACAGCGTTTCAACTTCCAAAAAGCTTGTCACGCACGCAAGTGGACGCACTTGGTGTCCAGACCTACTTGGACCAGAACGCCAGAACGCGAAACTGCTGCGGGGTGTGTGGGAGGAGTTACCGGTATACAGTCCTCACTACACTCCGCCAGGCGAGGAGCTTTTTATTTCTGTCTCTGTGGAGCAGACTTGACTGGTCGTGAAGGACTTGTCGCGAACACACAGCTACAATGAGTTTCTCTTCCATAGTACACGACCTCGCGGGTCTTTTCTGTGTCCCACAAACAATACGTCACATAGTTGCGCAATACCCCCGCCCCCTCGTTTCCGCGTCACATAGGGACTCTCCCCCTCTCTTCTCCCCCCGACTCTCCCTGATTGGTTGACACACCAACCAATCAGGTAGAGTTGAGCGGCGTTTGAAAGTTTGAACGGCGAAATCTTCAGCATGGTGAATGCGTGGTTTGGAGGCTGAAGCCGGTTCACGTGCACGGAAAACGCTTTCCAGCACGCTCAACACGCACGTGACGCCCGACGCCAAGACGCGGCTGGAAGCGCGTCCCCCATTGACTTTGCATGTAAACTGGACGCTCCTGCCGTTGAAACGCTGTTAGGTCTGAATGCACCATAAGTCCAATGCGTAGCCCATCTTGTGTGTTGGAAAGTTGATGAATTGTTGAAAGCCACAGCTGTCCAGGCAAGATGTGAAATCTCTGGTGAGGGGGTTGTTTTCTTCATCCAAATGAATGTTGAAATCACCCAGCAGGAGAATATTGGGTGAAAGAGCTGTTAGATGAGCCATTAAAGCAGCAAAGTCATTCATGAAGGAGCTGTTCACTTTTGGTGGGCGAGATATACTGTGTGTGTATCGTA
>JBBPBX010047930.1:0-15370 GCA_038048925.1 Garcialebias charrua | reverse complement strand
TTCAACTTGGACCGCAGGGTCTTCCTCAGCTGAGTACTTGTCCTCTAGATCCTTTGCTGCAACTATAACTGCACTCGACTTGTTTGAGTTCTCAGTTTTTGGCGGTGGGTGTGCATGTGGAGCTTCCTTGTTCGCCACCCTGATGGGTGAGGAAGTGTTAGCTATAGCACCTGTGAGAGGACCTGGGTCCTCCACCACCATGGTGATAGAAAGAACATTATTTTCCCCAATTTCATCTGTTTTTACAGATTTCAGTAGGCATTTGATGTCATCGATATCTTGTTGAGTAAGAAAAGAAGACTTACTTTTCTTCTCTTTCTTCATGTTCTGGTCCAATTTGGACTTTGAAGCTTTTACAGATGCTCTCTGGTTGGGAGGCGACAGTAATTTGTCCTCACGTATAAGACGGTAAAGTGATCTGTAGTCAAGACCCCCATAGGAGTCATATTGACTTTTCCGATCATGTGACCACCTTTCCCTTTGAGAGATTCGATCAGGTGACTGCCTGTTTCTTCAGGTTCCTTGGTCAGGTGACCACCTTTCTTTCCTAGTGTCTCAGTCAGGTGACTATCTGTCCCTCCGAGGAGACATGTGGTATCTCCTTCATTCATGTTACGGACTAGACCATCTCTTGGTTGACCTTTGGCACACTGTTCTGTGGCCTTGGTGGACTCCTCAAGTTCTAAGGAATGAGGGTATTCATTCAGGGTACCAGTAAACACACGTTCAGATTCTATGTGTTGTAGCTCATCCAATCTGCATAGCTCAAAAGCTTTGCAGGCCATTTCTCTCAGCTCGAATATACTCAGATTTAGATCTGCGTGTATACCAAGGAGGTTTTTGATATTGGGATGGAGATTATGAATAAACAGTTCTTTAAAGTATTTATTCTCTTCCATTCCCACTTCATTTAGTGATCAAAAAAACGCACGAAGGAGGCGGTCGCAGTAAATGCGAGGATCTTCTTTTTGACCCTGTTTGATGTCCAGAGCATGGATTAAACCAGATGGACCTGCTCGTAACTGATATTCCTTCTCCAATGCTTCGCAGAGGAGAGAGTAGTCACTTTGGATTAACTTTGTCTGACATCTAATAAAGCCATGCACCTCCCTGCTGGAGGTGAGAATGATCAAGTAGATCTTGTCAGACAGTGTGGTGTCTGGAAAACGCTTGAAAAAAATCATCCAAGTCCTGGATGTACATTTGAACATCATCATCATTACCATCGAGGTCAAATTTTCGTGGACCTTTGAAAAACTATGCAGATCCTTGAATGTGGGTCTTAATATGCTTTTAGATTCTACACTGTTTGGAGTGTGGTGCAGAGCGGTCAGCAGATAGGCTATGTTTACCATCCTGGAGGCCACCTCTACAGATGGTTTCACTTGAGTGTTGTTTCTTCATTTCATTTTGAAAATGTGCAATTTTATTATCTCTTCGCTGGAGTTTTTGTTTGAGAATGTTAATTATCTCTTTTAGTTGTTCAAGTTGTTTGTTTTCTTCTCTGAAACTTTCATTTTCTAGTTCAAGTTTACTTAACTCATCTAAGCTACGAGCTTCAAGTGTCTGTAATTGACTTCCCAGAGTCTCAATCTCTTCACACAATCGCACGTTATCAAGTGAACACATTTTTAATCCTTCATCAGCTACACCATGTAGGCTATGTGTCACTTCAAGTCTCTTTGCAAAAAGGAAGGCAAAATAAATAAATATATAAAAATGCATAAAAACGTCACTATTTACCAAAAAAAAAAAAAACGGGAAAAAAAACATTGGGAGACATTTATTATGCTCCTATCATTTATCATACTGCAGATAAGTCACAGGAAAAACAAAACTATTAGTTATTATTATTAATATTAACATAGTGAATGTACCATGTGGCACACGTCAAAACTAAACTTAAAAACAAGTGGGACCACACCGCACCACTGCCTGCAGTGCTATGCAATTTAGGTTTACTTTTAGAGATTATTGTGTTTATAGGTTTTTAATAGGTTGTTGACGTTAAGCCCCAAGTTCGTTGTTTGGTTCACTTTGGATCAAAGAAGGAGATACGCTGAATACACGACAAACGCTCACTTAAAGTTCCAAACCAGTTTAATTAATCATAAGGTTAAAAGTCACAGAATACATTTGTTATATTTTATAAGCTATATATATATATATATGATCTCATATGAGAAGACAGAGAGAGAAAGAAAGAAAGATATGAGAACAAAGAGAACATGAATGCGCATTCAATGGAGACAGCATACAACCTGATGGGTTGGTCCCTCGTGGCCTGCTTCTGCGTTGTCTGTTGGAGGAGGGAAACTTATATTTTTATACTCTTCTGTGGGGCGTTTTCTGCTCTCAACCAATAAGAGAAGTTTTGCTTTGTTTTCTTGTAGGGTGTTTCCTGCCTTAACCAATAAGAGCAGTTTTGCTTTGTTTTCTTGTCCTACCCCACTGCCAGAAAGCTTCTGTTCTGGTTTACCCAGGCCTCAGGGGGTTTCAGCTTACTCTGGTTTCCAAAACTAAATATACAGCAATGCTGAGCACCCACAAATCACACACACACTAGTAGACCACCAAGTGACCAATCAGTGCAACTGGACACCAAACCACACCAAAGACACACATAGATTAGGGCTTGTTCTGACACTCCCTGACTGAGCAAACATGCAGAACCAGAGAGTGGCTTTCAGTGGACTTCTCCCCAACCATATATCTGCAAAGTCATAAACTGACAGACAGAGAGGACACAAACTGCATCATTTGAAAACCCCTTCTGGTGGAGTAAAAACACGAAGAATAAAATATTTTATTTCACAACAAACCCCCTTTGGACCTCAATTCCTGAGGTCCATCCCAAAAGAAATAAAATCACACACCTAATAACGTAACTAAACATATATATAAACAATATTCAATAAGTTTTTTCAAAATCCTCCAAGTTATAGTTTTTTAACAAAAGCAGTTGGCGTATCACTTCAGGATCCCTCTTCTCTAGGGTGGACGTGATAAGTCGAACCATTAGAGACCTCAGACAAGGTACATAGCAGCACCCGCAAGTTATAAGTATGCCTAAGAAAATAGCCAATGATACCATTATAGATACAAACACCTGTTTCCAGGGACCGAAGATCTTTATCAGCCAATCGTCCAGTGGGTCGTCCAGACCCGAATGAATTTATTAATATGCAAATTGTAGAATATAAGGAAATACAGTATATGCAAACTATGAACGATAATAATAGTAAGCGCTTTAGGATATTGCAGAATTATAAACCTTAAGTTTCCCAAGTTCCTCCTCCAGCAGCAAGGCAGTTGTCTCCCTTGAACACACAAAAATAGAGAAAGAACACAAGATTTATATCACCATCACAGAAACATTAATATACTTTTGAATGTGCCACACGTACTCAGGGGCATTCCCCTGGCGTTGCTCGGGAATGTCCTCCTATGTCCCCGAGTTTTCTTTGTGTTATGTGAAACTCTAATATGTAATGTTTTTTATCGTTCTAGGTGTCTGTTCTATGTATGGATATTCCAGCACCGAGTGGCCCTTTAAACAGAGTCTTTCTGGGCCCGCACGTAACTATACTCGGCTACTTTGGTCTACCAAGGCATGAGAGTTCGAATGCGACCTCTTCTTGTCGTCTAGCCCAATCCTTTAGCTCCTTCCTGGTTCACGGACTGGAGCACACTGAACCGTGTGGATCCCCTGGCATTGACACGCACTGCCTGTGGTGTACGTTCAGCGACTCCACACAGGTCCGTACTTGACCAGGGCTGTCTGGTCTTGCCTCCTGTAAAATCTGTTGAGAAAATCTAAACCACAAACTTTCGACTCGTTAGACTACAACAGGGCCTTCTTGGTTTAACCCAATTCACTCATCTAAGAGAAGGCCCAAACGTGGGTAAATCCATATGAGTTAAATTACTCTCTATTGTCTATCCATAAACCCACTCACAATGGTGCTGATAAGTCAGATTCTAAAACGTAAGCCAATTTCTCCAATGTTATATTAAAATTTGTACCCGGAAATGTGCAATAAAACAAAAATAGAGTTCCATCCTTACCCCCTCAGCTGGAGCATTTCCAGGAACCACCTATCATAAACAGAATGTGCCATAGCAAACAACACCCAATAAATTATAAATCAGTAGTACAAAGAATGAATCATGCATGTTAGTTGGGTTTGGAAGAGACTTAATCTTCATTAGGGTTAATTATGAGTAGTTTTGAGGCGGTTCATACGAGTAGTTTTTGAGGCGGTTCATACTTACAAAAATACTGTACCTTTTCACTCAGCTTATAGCAGAAAAAAATAACATAGCAAGCGGCGGCAGAGCATAATTCACAAAACATTGTACACCTGTGGTTCTATACACCTTCTTCCTGAGTCAATAAGTCACATGTCGTCTAGTCAAGTCAATTGCTATAAATCTACAGAACCATCATATTTCTAAACACCCTCTGATCAGGTCCACTTCAGGTTTGAGTGGTTTGAGCCTGCAGGCCAGGAAACATTTCCAAGGGGCGTCCCCCTCCTGCTTCACACACATTTCACAGAGGGGAAAAAACAGTGTTGTTAATTGCTCATTTGAAATATGCTTGCATCAATACTCCTTCCTCCATGACATGATTAAAAAACGTTCAAGACTGATGCCGCCTCAATATCAACGCAAGTGAACTTTGTTTATAACGCCAATTTATCAGTTATCCTTATTATTCTTTGTATACTAAAATGTATTTACCATCTTTTAGTTAATTAGTTATTTCTAGGAACATTTTCGGCCTAGTTGTTTCTAGGAAACATTTACAATCTAGTTATTTCTAATTAGTTATTTCTAGGGACCAATTTCAACCTTTCTATTTTTAGAAACATCTGTCAACTTCTTAACCCCCTTTTGAAACAAAACTCCACCTTGTTTCAAGTCTGCAGTCTGCACGCCAAAGTTATTAGGTTGTTAAATTGGAAATTGTGTCTAATTTTACCATCCTTTAACCTGAGCACTAGTGTCAGACGTTTCCTAAACCTCAGCCTATTGCCACCACTAATTTGGTTTTCTCAACCATATACAGTAGCTAACTGTAATCTACGATATCATCTCATTTTCTTTAAAATTATAATCATTTACTAAAATGTACCCCTTGAGACACATCAGATTTCCAACATGCACTCCGCCAAGGATAACTGCTGCCCTCTCTTCAGTCTTATTAAAACCTTGTATGAACGTTTGTGGAGATACAAATTTTAACCTGCAAAAACAAAAATATAAAAGTTAACTCATTTTAGGGTCAGGAGCTAGGATCATTTCCCTTGCTTTCCTTAAGCTTCACCACAGAGTTACAGGAACCAGAAGAAGCAAGTCGTCAGATCCACCTGAGCACAGTATAACTGAGAATCATGAGGCCTGCGCTAGCAGGCCCTAAATGTGTCTATGTGTAATTTATCATAGCAACTGTAGTTTTGATCCCGGATACTAAAATCAATGACAGAACCTCACAGATCAATATGGGGTGCGGCCTTTGCTGGTATGAGTGACTTCAGGACCATTTGTTCTCTTGTCTGTTGGAGATTGGAGAACGTGTTCAGCTTTCTCTTGTTCCAGCCCCCAGTGAGACGTTCACTGGGTTCTGATTCTCGTCAGGATCCCCCCAAATCCGGACCGTATGTTCTGGCCATTTGTGTCTGATGACCATGTTTTGACAGTTCTTTGAGAAAGTCTTTGCCTCTGCTCGGCTGAAAGTTTCTGTGGACAGTCTTTTGTTCTTTTGGTGCCTTTGTTGTTTTCAGTCGTTCCTTGCGTAAGCCCCTCAAAAGTTCTTTGAGCAAGGTTGCATATGAGTCCAGCCATGTTGTTGTTGTTCTCAGTGAAGTCACGGTGAGTCAGTTTCTGGACACACCTTCATATTAAATCTGATCCGATCTGATCAATAACCACAGTAGCTGAGATTCAAAAGTCAGATTCTGCATGTGTTTTGACAGAGGCCTACCTTAATGCATGTTTTACCATTATGTGTTCTGTAAAGATGAGGTGGGATTCATAAGACACTCTTGCCGTTCCACAAACAGCTATTTAAAAAAATTAAAAAAAGATAAAAAAATCATTAACAGACCAAGATCAAATTAATTTTGTGTTAACCAGCTTTATTATAGATCCTTCGACAGAGGCATCTTTTAATCTGATCTGCACAACAGATCCAAAACATTAATTTACCTAAAAGTGAAATAATCAATTTACCCTGAAACCAAAAAATACTGTGGCCTACTTTTATTTTAGAAAATATAATTTACTGTTTTCTAAGACCCCCTTGCTAGTATACAATCTATGATAATTAGCCAATTCTTTGAGCCATCTAAGATCTGCCCTCTTGTTGGATTTATTTATGTCTAAACGGCACCACGGGATGCCCTCCTAAATTGTCAATTTGAAATTATTAAGCTCAGTGGCTCATTTATTCAAAGTAAAAATATGGGCTTGTTCATTTTGGCCTGTTGTTCCAGGTATAACCAGGGGTGTCAAACTCATTTTGATCTGGGGGCCGCATACAGCTTAATCTGATCTCAAGGGGGTCAGACCAGAATACTCATTCCAAAGGTCCACTTTTTGTCTTTGTATTAGTGCAAAGAATAAATAAATTATAAAGATATTAACATTAAATTAATTGTCCTTTTACATTTTTACTCAGTTTAACATTTAAGTGCATTACATATTAAAAAACTGATCAGTGATTGCACGTTTTAAAACATTTATTCAACAAACTGTTTTGTTAAATACCCTGATGCATGCTCAATAATCCAGGTAGAGAAATCTAAAAAAGCTAAATCTGGGCTTCTGGACATACAAAAAAACAGTTCTGTTAAAACCCTTTCCTGCATGTTAAAAGTGCATCAAAATTTAGAAATGAATGAATTTTAAATCCATTTTCCACATCTAGGAAGCAACTGTGAACCCATAAATTGAGCTTCGAGCGTAGCTGTTTTATTAATGTTTGTTAGTGAAAACTTGCTCACAGGTAGGTAGTCCCAAACATGGACATTTTTGCAGCCAGTGCTGTCAGTTTAGGATAGTAGTAAGAGATACTTGTAAAATGTTTCCAAGCCCACAGAGGCAAATTTGTCCTTCAATTCTACATCACATTGCAAATAAATGATTTCAACATGTCAACCGCACATCAGAAGCTCTGATGGTGAGTGGTGAGAGAAAAACTGCTAATTCTGTCTCGAGTTTGCCTTTGTGGCGGTGCTGACACGACTGTGGCTTCGTGCACTCGGCCCATCTTGTGTGCGTAATTTTAATCATGTGCCCTGTCAATAAAGATATATTCTATTCCTCTAAAGACCTGAAATCGTTTCTCAAACTCCCTCACAACCCTGAAATCTTGTTTTTGTGCTGTTTTACATCAGGATGAACGCTTGCTGCGCACATGAAGACAGGGAAAATGAGCAGAGCCTCCGTTTGTTATCTGCTGCACTAAAACACAGCGCCCCTATAGCGGACAACATAGGAACTGCCGATTTTTAAGAAAATAGCGTTTATTCTTTCTTTTAAAAAAAAAAAATTCAGATTCATCTGTGGGCCAACTAAAAACCCCTGGCGGGCCGGATACAGCCCGCGGGCCGGGTCTTTGACACCCCTTAGTCGATTTTTAAAGTCCAATTCTCCCCTTATTATAAATTGAGATTCAATTTATGTCCTCAATAGATTAAAATTAAAGATGTATTTATTTAAGACCTGTCTGTGAGGGCTACTCCCTCTTTAGCACTTTGAGATTTCCATTAATGAAAAGTGCGTTATAAATTGAATTCATTACTATTATTATTATTATTTATTTTTCTTCAAACCCCAATCTGTCCTCTTCTTTTATTCATCTGACTCCAAACAGTTATTAAAATCTGCACCTGCATCCTTTTACTTTTATTAAATGTTTCAGAACGAATAACCCAACTGGATGACTAAATTAAATCACAAATAAAAGTGACTCCGACCTGTTTTTGGCTTTTCTAGAAATTATTACGCTCCTGTCTGCAGTACCTTTTTTCGTCCATCAGGGGTCTCCATTATACTCAGGCTCAGTGTTGCCAGCTGTACGATATCCAGCCAATCGTGCTTCTCTAAATGTGACAGAAGACTTCCTGTACAGCTCATTATTTGCCACCAGACAATAATGCGTATTAATGTCTATGGTTCCCCCCAGTACTGACGCCACAAAGCTGTGAGTGCCTGTTAAACGCTACAGTATTCAACAATAGAGTGAATATTGAGCATACTTATTTTGTTTATGATGGGTGTACGATAATCCTACATTTCTCACCTGGCAACCCTGCTCAGGCTATACACGAAACAACTGTGTCTTTTGCGTCCCCATAGTTGCCAAGTCCGCTTATTTCAAGCGGCATTGGGCTTGTTTTCCCCTGGAGTCGCTTTCAAATTTGATCAGCCGCTTGTGGCGGGTTTTTATTTTGCTTCTCGCGGACATTAAGTCGCTTATTTGTGCTTGTTTTGAAGGAGCTGATCGCTTCTTTCGGTCTAGAGATCTGGCAACCCTGCGGCTTCCGGTCAACGCTCACAAGACGTGTACATTCACTGGAGCTATTCACAAAAGTACGTCTTCCAAATTGGTAATCCACTCTCTGCTTCTTATATTAGAAAATGCAAGTATGATGCGTTCGGTTCTACCTTCCCACATCCTATACACAAATTATAAGAACGACGACGACGTCTCGTGAACCACGTCGAACCTAATGGCTTGTTAGCTTTGCTGTTAGCTGCTAAATTCGTCTACAAAAACTAAATTTGGATTATTTGAAGTCGATATTGTTTATCTACACGACGCGCCACTGTACGCTTTGTTAGCGAATCCGATGTGAGCTGTCTACCGTTACAAAGTTATAAAATGTCCGCTGTTGGGCAGCCTATGCTATGCTAACGGGAGGTCCCACTGCAATTTCCAAATTTCCCGGTTGTTTAAGTGTTATAACCTAAAATTATTGAGATAGAATGTCATAATCCTTTTTGATCAATCCTTCCAACCGTGACGGTTCATTCGGCCCTAATTAATTTTCTCGAACTGTCCGCAAATATTTTATTTGTTTATTCAAAAAACTGTTACACGTCCTACGGCCTTCTAGCCTGGTTAAAACCAGACCCCCGTTCAGAGCTAAAGTTCTATTTTTTCATTTCACCCATATTCACGCTGTAGAAAATTATTTAATCCTGTTATAATGGAGCTGTGTAAACTGTTTTAATGTAATGTTTATTCTGTGTTTCAGGGCACCAGCACCAACTACAGTATGTACTGAGGAGGTGAAGACTACTTTTGTTACTCTATTAAACTGCTGTATCTAAATAAAACTTTATTCTAATCTCGGCGCCTCAATGTTTGTTTCATATTTAATCCTCAGATAGCTTGTGAAAAGTTTAAGAAGAAAAAACCATCCATAAATATGTCATATAGGCTAAAAATACAGTAATCATTATTTTCCTCCCTCTGTTTTTGAATTCTTTAAAGTCCATGACTCACCATGTTTTCAAATTGCATCGCCATTATTTATTTGTTTATTTAAAAATAATACAGGAGCGTTTATTTATATTGTAGAGAAATAACGCTAAATGTGTTATTTCATGATTTATAGCAGATTTTTAGCAAAAGCTCCGGGAAGATCTGCCCCTCTCTTTTTTCTCTCCCCGTGGGTCGGGAGTTCAGAAAGGTAGCCGCGCAGCGGAGCTCTGAGCGCGCGTGCTCCCCGTGCTCCACGCAACAAGGCTGGACAGAACCGAGCCCTGAGTCAACGAAAAGAAATTCAAAGGTAACAGCAGAACGGGGAGCCAGGGAGAAGACAAGAGAAGCCGCGCGGCTCTTGCTCCTCTCTGGGCAGAAGCTGAGAGGCTTTGAGAGCAGCGAGCAACAGTCCGCAGCAGTGTTATATCTTATTAAAACGTCTATAAAATAAATAAAAAATAAAAACAGAGCACTGGTCCAGTTGTACACACAAATGCACCGAGAAATATGCAGTTTTAACTCCCATTATTATTATTTTTTTTTCTAAAACTCTCCTCTATGTCACACACACACCAAGCCTATTAATCTTTATTGATACTGGAACAACCGGAACTTTTTCTTGTAATTCATCCACGCAGTTGGCCTTATAGTTCTTGACAAAAGACAAACATGAAAGACAATGGACAGGCCAACTTTTGCACTTCATTCACGTGAGACTGACACCATGAAAAGAACCTTCTGAGTGTAAAATAAGATTGGTATGTGTGTTGACTCCTCACATGGCAGGAAACCATTATTTTAGAACATAAAAAAGGATTTAGTATTCTGTGACTAATTTTATTCTATTTTTAACTGGTCCAGGTTTGGAACTATCGGATTATCTTATCAGCGAAAGTCAACGCATCTATTTCAAACTCTCACCTGTCCCGCACTTACTTATTTAGTTTCTAATTATAAGTAAGTCTAAATTGTCACTGTTTTAAGCTAGACACCACCCTAGCAAGTTTACAGCTAACTTGGTCTCAGAGTTACAGGAAACAGCGGCAGATAAATTATTTGTTTATCCTAAAACCCCGAATCCCTCTGTTTCAAAAGCCCGTCGGCATTTGGGAGGCGCGACCACTGCGTGTTTTTACCTGGGACTTGGGTATTATTATTTTACTTTACGTATACGTATACTTACTTGTCTTATTTCCTTATCTTACTGGAGTCCAACACACTGAGTTAAAATTTGCCTATAAATGTCCAATTTCAGATTTTTGTTGAAACAGGCAATTTGCTTATCTCATTGTTGTGTAGACCGGTCACTGATCAGTGCTCTGGACTCGCGCTTGTCCCTTCCTGTCCGCGTGCAACCAATCTCGGTGGAACCTCCAAATTTGTTGGCGTTAAGCCCCAAGTTCGTTGTTTGGTTCACTTTGGATCAAAGAAGGAGATACGCTGAATACACGACAAACGCTCACTTAAAGTTCCAAACCAGTTTAATTAATCATAAGGTTAAAAGTCACAGAATACATTTGTTATATTTTATAAGCTATATATATATATATATGATCTCATATGAGAAGACAGAGAGAGAAAGAAAGAAAGATAGGAGAACAAAGAGAACATGAATGCGCATTCAATGGAGACAGCATACAACCTGATGGGTTGGTCCCTCGTGGCCTGCTTCTGCGTTGTCTGTTGGAGGAGGGAAACTTATATTTTTATACTCTTCTGTGGGGCGTTTTCTGCTCTCAACCAATAAGAGAAGTTTTGCTTTGTTTTCTTGTAGGGTGTTTCCTGCCTTAACCAATAAGAGCAGTTTTGCTTTGTTTTCTTGTCCTACCCCACTGCCAGAAAGCTTCTGTTCTGGTTTACCCAGGCCTCAGGGGGTTTCAGCTTACTCTGGTTTCCAAAACTAAATATACAGCAATGCTGAGCACCCACAAATCACACACACACTAGTAGACCACCAAGTGACCAATCAGTGCAACTGGACACCAAACCACACCAAAGACACACATAGATTAGGGCTTGTTCTGACACTCCCTGACTGAGCAAACATGCAGAACCAGAGAGTGGCTTTCAGTGGACTTCTCCCCAACCATATATCTGCAAAGTCATAAACTGACAGACAGAGAGGACACAAACTGCATCATTTGAAAACCCCTTCTGGTGGAGTAAAAACACGAAGAATAAAATATTTTATTTCACAACCAGGTCTAGTGAGATTAATATTTGTTGCTTTTTGTTTGTGAAACAACAAAGAGGAAGCTGTTTCGGCCGTGTTATATGTGACCTACAATGCAACAACGTCCCCTCCTGTCACAATTTCCATCACAGCTAAAGTTTTGGAGTAGTTGTTCCTAAAACCATACTGGTGCTCATTTAATATATTGTTTTTATCAAGGAAGGAGTCCAGCCTTTTTATGAAATTTTTTCCAGAATTTGAGAAAACTGTGGTAGCAATGATATGGGTCTATAATTTGTTAACATTTGTTTATCACCACTTTTGTGGACTGGAAACACCTTGGCTATTTTCATTTTGTCAGGAAAAATTCTAGTTAAGAATGATCTATTACAAATAAAGGTGAGATGTTTAATAATACTATGAATGACATCTTTCACAATAGCCATATCAATATCATTACAGTCTTTGGATTTCTTATTATTTTTTAACTACTTCTATGACTTCACTTTCACTCATTCTTCCAAGAAATATTGTATTAATATTATTACATTTATAACTCGGTTTTTCATCTCTAATCTTTGGCAACTCATTTACTAAATTAGGACCAATATTAACAAAGAACTGATTGAGGACTTCAACAATATCAGCAACTTCCGATCAAATGTGTGACTTTTAAAGCTGCTATATGTAACTTTTCTAACAATATATTTTTAACATATTTCTTCACTCTGTCACTAGATTGATGTTAGAGAGGTAATCTCTGAAAAAAACAAAAAAAAAATATTGTCCCCTTGCTTCTCCAGGTGGTAAATAAGCATTTCTAAAAAGAAAAAGTGACCCGCCATTTTCCAGCCAATAAAAACAAAGTTTGTAACCAGCCAATAAAAACCGAGCTTGAATTTGAATCAGCCAATAAAAACAGAGCTTGAATTTGAATTTCAACAGACCACAAGGGGGCAGAGCCATATATGGCTCTGAGGGGGAGGGATCAGAATGCTTTGCTTGTTGAAATTTTTTCTAAGTGCTGATGTTCTACAGAAACTGCAGACTTCACCTTTAAGTTCATTGAACCATAAAAGTAAGTTTTCTTCACTAAACCAAAAGAATTAAGTAAGATTAAAGTTCACTGGGTCCTTAAGATGAACTATAGCCCTAATACACTTTTTAGAGTGTACTTGGCATATTTTCAAAATAAACATTTTGTAAGTCTTTATTTTGACCTTTTGTTGTACCGAAAATTAACCGAACCGAGCCCTTCTTAAAACTGAACTGAACCAAGATGGGATTTTAGCGTACTGTTACACCCCTATCTATAATAGGCTCTTTTTGAAAATTGAAATAAAACTAACGTTTCCAGAGGTTATTCTTGTGTAATCGGGACCTTAAGCTGCAAGTGAATGCTCCATTTCTGTAGCTAAAATTAATTGCCATAGAACTGTATTAATCTTCCAATAGAGTATTCTGATGGAAGCTCAATAATCTAGGTAGACAAATCTAGAAAAGTTAAATTAGGGTCTGTGGATGGGTTCAAAAAACAAAAAAAATTGTAGAAACATTCCGGATGAAAGAAGAAACGTTTCTACAACATTTTTTTAAACCCCTCTAGAGGACCTGACAACTTTTTTAGACTTGCAATAAAGTAATTAAATTAAATTAAACATTTTTGTTTTCCTGGTTAACTTGGATGAATCTCTGCTTCTACTACACCACATTTGAGCTTGATATCTCTAAAACTTTCTGAGTCATAGTCATTTTTGTATTTATATTATGGAATTGAATCTAAAAGTTAATCAGTTGTAGAGATACACCCAATAATAACTTTCTGACTGTTTCATTTAAATCTGTCTGTTGTTTCATGAAATATTCGCTAATGATTCTGACAAACACAGAGAGACAAAATACGTTATCACTCTGCCTTCACCTTCAGTGCTGGGCAGTAATATTGTTACACTGAGAGGTGTGGTGTGGAAAATAGGAGACATCAATTGGGCTTTGCTGTGCAACAAACACGTCTGGTTTAATGTTTTCATGCATCAAAGACAACATCAGCTCCCAACATGGCATGCCTTCAATCAGAGACTCTCTCCTACTTAGACTGTTAAAAGTCATACTCTCCATTAGTTATCATAACGTTTTTCTATAAGTTACTTCCAATTAGCTTAATGAGTTGTGTAATTTCAACTTAATTTCATGTGTTATTGGCATTTCAACTCAAGGTTGTGAGTCACGTCTGTGAAACATAAATTTAAAAGTGCAAACTTAATTTGAAAATCTGAGTTTTAAAATGGTAACCGGATCTTATAAAAACTGATCACCACTAGCAATATTAATGCGAGATAAAAAATAGTGCCGGAAATTCGCTCTTTATCTGAATTGGGACTAAATATGATGTAAGATTTAGTTGGACTTTATAAAGTTTTCCATCCCAGTTAGAATTGCATATTAAATGAAGAAGAGGAACACCACTTGACCAGAGGAGTCGAAAGCAAAGTCGCGGATGAATACCATTTTTTCCAAAACCTGGATCCGGCTCAAAGTTGTTCAAATTTGGCGGGGAATATTTTGGAACAATAGAAGTATAAGGTAAGCTACATTTGTCGTTAAAATATGCTATTAAGAGACAAAAATTTGTGTCTCTGTTACATGTTTAAACACAGGACATAAAACAACAGCTTGCTAACTGTCGAGGGCAGAAATTAGTTGAAGCAGATGAACGCAGTGTGCTTTCGGTTGCGCTTATAGAAAATACAAGCAGCTACCATGATTTTTGTATTGTACACTTCCTCAGAAGCACATATTCATTCAACCTTTATTTATACAGGCTAGCCTCGTTGAGTCACGGGGACTCATTTACAAGAGGGACCTGTCTCACTCACACCCACACATTTTTTCACATATTAAACGTCGTGTCCCTTTTCAGGAATTAGTCGTGTCCCCTTGCGTACCGTCTCGTTTTTTTTCTCACTTATTAAACATTATTAAAGGGAAAATATATGAGCCACGGAACTAAAATTCCTAGGCGAGTTTCAGCACAGCACTATTATCTTGCAGCACGTGTAGCAATAGCAGGCCTAGCTTCTTGCTGCGTTCACCTGTTTGTTAACATCATTGCTTCCTTGTTAAAAGACGAGCTCAAATTCAAAGTTGTGTGTGTGGACGTTGTTTCACGGAGATTAGGTCTGTAGCAGACAACACGTCTAACTTGTTAACGTGTAACGTGTTAACGGACTTGAAACGACGTCATCCAAATGTGAACATTTTCTACAAGGAAGAAAAGCAGCTTGTTGCAAACACTGCTAAAAGCAGCAGCATTTAAACAACCTTTATCAGATAATTCAGATCGGTCCAGATCAATAACACAAACTGTATGAGTTTTTAAAGCTCCACTGACATCATCTTTTAACTTTCCATAAAATGGCACAACATATATATATATATTAAGATTGACCTCTGATCGTTTTTGCTAAAACAATGTGAAATGAATGAAAATTCCTCTCAAAAACAGTTTAAAATTAGCGCCATTTTTTTAACACGATAAATAGGGATTTCGCCGTCGCAGGATGATGACGTCATAACAAGAGACGTCTCTGCTGCGCACCTTGAAAACAATGGAGGAGCTACAAACTCGATCCGTCCAATTTAGCCATTTAAAAGTTTGGAACTGTACGCTTCCTCAGTCCTGGGTTACATCAGTACAT
>JBBPBX010047929.1:0-25956 GCA_038048925.1 Garcialebias charrua | reverse complement strand
GACAGAGTTCAACACAGATGCTGGGGGCAGTATTTGGTCCAAGGTGTTAATGAATTGAAATAATATTTTCATTGAAATATGACATAAGTGAGTTGCAAAATTCTGTGGAAACCATGTGAGAGGGCAGGGAGTTAGGAGATGAGACAAAACGGTGAAGGAGAGAGGACAATGTCTTTGAATTGCCAACATTGGAACTGATGATGTCAGAGAAGTAACTGGATTTGGCTTGAGAAATACTGTCCTTGTAATGGATGATGTGGTTAGCATAAAGTTCTTTGTGAATTGTGAGACCGGATTTTTTTATAGAGACGTTCTAGCCGCCGACCTTTGGTTTTCAGGGAACGGAGTTCTGGAGTGAACCAGGGTGCAGAGTTGGAGAAGGAAACAGACCAGGTTTTCAAAGGAGCAACCGAGTTAAGGATGTTAGTGAGGCTGTTGTTGTAGAATGTGACAAGATCATCTGGGTTAGAAGAATTGAAGGTGAAGAAGGTATTATTAATATGAGATAAAATAATGTCATGGTTGATATTCTTGATATTACGGAAGGTTGAATGGTTGAATCGACTAGTCGATTAGGACATCTCATGAGTTTTTTTTATTTCACACTGACTAGTCACAGTCGGTGATTGTGTCACGTGATCAGCACTGGGCCACTGACTACAAAATGGATTCTTACAAGCAGATGGAAGGCCAAGAGCAGGCAAAGTTTTGCCAAACAGGTAGAAATTCATCAACAGTGTGGAAGTATTTTACTAAAGATGACTCTTCCAGTTCAACCGCCCATGCTGGATTCCACTACAACCCGCACTGTTTTATTTTTATTTTATTTAATCCAAGTTGGGATTCCACCACCGCCTGTCCCACAGTTTTTATTTTATTTAATCCACTAAATAAATAAATTAATTAAAAGAGGGGGGTGCACCACTGCCGGTGGAGAATCTACCACTGGGAACCACCATTGATGGTATAATCCACCACCACTGGTGGAGAATACACCACAGCACACCACCGCCAGTGGTAGAATCCACCACTGCCAGCGGAGAATCCACCACCGCGCACCACCGCCGATGGTGGAATCCACCACTGCGAACTGTGCACGGTGGTCTAGTCTAACATACTTCTCTGCCACTCCAGATTTCCTCATGGAATACCACACCTCCTCCCTCAGGTTTTTCTAAATCCACAAAGACACAATGGAGTTCTTTCTGACCCTCCATGTACTTCTCCATCAGCATTTTCAAAGCAAAGAGGGTGTCTTTGGTGCTCTTTCTCAGCATGAAACCATACTGTTGCTCACAGATAGTCACCTCTCATCTAAGTCTTGATTCCATAACTCTCTCCCATTGTGTGGCTCATCAACTTAATTCCTCTGTAGTTGCTACAACTCTGTACATCACCCATGTTCTTAAAAATGGGCACAAGCATGTTTCTTCTCCATTCCTCAGGTATTTTCTCACCCTCAAATATGCCATTGAATATTAGAGTCAAAAACCTCACTGCCATCTCTCCAAGACATTTCCAAACCTCCACTGGTAATTTGGGCAGCACGGTGGCACAACTGGTAGAGCTGCTGCCTCTCAGCGAGAAGGTTGCCGGTTCAAATCCCGGTCCGGGGCCTTTCTGGGTGGAGTTTGCATGTTCTCCCCGTGCATGCGTGGGTTTCCTCCGGGTACTCCGGTTTCCTCCCACAGACCAAAAAATATGCATGTTAGGCTGATTGGTGACTCTAAATTGACCCTAGGTGTGAGTGAGAGAGTGGATGGTTGTTTGGTGTGAGTGAAACAGGTCCCTCTTGTAAATGAGTCCCCGTGACTCAACGAGGCTAGCCTGTATAAATAAAGGTTGAATGAATAATCAGGTCCTACTGCCTTCCCCTTTTTCATTCTTTTCAGAGCTTTCTGGACTTCACCCTCACTAATCTTTCCCACTTCCTGGTCCACAGTTTCTATGACCTCTAACCTTCTTTCTCTTTCATTCTCTTCATTCCGCAAAGTACTCTTTCCATCTTCCCGTCACATTCACCTCACTTGTTAGAACATTACCATTACTATCTTTAATAAGCCTAAACTGTTGCACATCCTTTCCAGTCTGATCCTTGTCTTGCCAATCAGTACAAGTCCTTCTCGCCCTCTTGAGAGTCCTCCAGCCTCCCGTACAACTCACCATACGCCTTCTGCTTTGCCTTAGCTACCTCCCTCTTTGCTTTACGTCCCATCTCCTTATATTCCTGTCTCCTCTCTTCAGTCCTTTCACTGTCCTACTGTATTTTTTCTTGGCTAACCTCTTTCTTTGAATAACTTTTCACACTTTACTATTCCACCACCAAGCTTCCTTATACAGTAATCAATTTTCTGTCCAGATGACACACCAAATACCTTCCTACCTGTCTCTCTAATTACTGTTGCTGTAGTAACCCAGTCTTTTGCAAGCTCTTTCTTACCACCCAGAGCATTTAACAACTCCTCTCGGAATTTCTCACAGCATTCTTCCTTCATTTTCCACCATTTGGTCTTCTTCTCTGATTTTACTCTTCCCAACAACAGTCATTCTACACACAACCATCCGATGCTGTCTGGCCACGCTCTCCCCTGCCACAACCTTACAGTCTCCAATCTCCCTCAGGTTTCCTCTTCTACACAGAATGTAGTCGACCTGCGTACTCCTTCCTCCACTCTTATAGGTCACTCTATGTTCCTCCCTCTTTTGGAAATAGGTATTGACTATAGCCATTTCCATTCTCTTGGCAAAATCCACCACCATCTGTCCTTCCTGGTTTCTTTCCTTGACACCAAACCTACCCATCACTTCCTCATCCCCTCTGTTTCCTTCACCAACATGTCCATTCAGGTCTGCTCCAATCACCACTCTTTCCTCCCTGGGAATACTCTCTATCACTTCATCCAGATCTTTCCAAAATATATATTTCTCCTCCACGTCACATCCAACCTGTGGAGCATAACCACTGACTATGTTTAGCATCAGACCGTCTACTTGTACCTTCAGGCACATCACACTTACACTCTCTTCACCTCTACTACATTCTTTGCCAACTCCTTCTTCAGGACCACCCCTATTCCATTTCTCTTTTTATCCACACCATGGTAAACCAGTTTGAACCCTACTCCAATGCTGTGAGCCTTGCAGCCCTTGCACTTGGTTTCTTTGACACATAAAACATCTACCTTTCTTCTCTGCATCATGTCAGCCAGCTCTCTACCTTTGCCTGTCATTGTCTCCACATTTAGAGTTGCAACCCTCAGTCCTACATTCTTCACTTTCCTCTTCTCCCTCTGTCTCCTGACATGTTTCCCCCCTCGTGGTCTTCGACTAAATAATAAACCAATTATTAGTTATAATTATTTTTGAGTCATTGTCCCTCAGTCTTTCTCTTCCGAAATGGAAATAAGAGAAGCCACTTTTATTATTAGTTATACATCATCCACCAGGGTCTTATTCTCAGGTGTAGTGTAGTAACGTTAATGTGTTATCGCGAGATCAGATGAACGAGAGGGAGATTAAAGAAAAGACAGACATGTTGGCTGGAGTGACTTGGAGCACGTGTTAATAAATAAGTATAAAGCAAACTAAAGGACTGCTTATTTAAACAACACAACATTTTGGCGACGAGGAGAACGTTTGTCAAGAACCCAGAGGCAAAGAAGGACTTCTGAGACAGAACCATGTCAGATAACGATCAGCAAGCTGCTGCCGGAGCTGCACCTGCACCGAGTCATGCTCAACTGGCCCCGCCGCTCCCGCTGAACCTCGGAGCATCTGACTTATTCACGGAGTATAAACTGTGGAAGGACTCTTACAGCTTCTTTGAAGTTGCAAGTGGAACAATTCATGCACAAGATTTGGTGAGGAGAGCCACTCTACTGCATTGTATTGGAGCGCCGACACAGAGGATTTTCGCCAATTTACCTGGAGAAAAAGGTACACATGCTCAGGCTGTTGCCGCGCTAGACGCATATTTTACTCCGCGAAGAAATATAGTCCTAGAGAGACACAAGTTCAGACAGAGAGCTCAGTGCCCTGAAGAGACAGTGGATGCTTTTGTGAATGCACTAAGAGAACTGTCAAAATCATGTGACTTTGGCACGCTGGAGAACGACATGATACGTGATCAGATTGTGGAGAAATGTGTCATGAAAAAGCTTCGTGATAAACTGTTGCAGGAAGACGGGCTAAGTTTAGACAAAGCATTGTCTACAGCTAGAGCCTTTGAAGCAGCACATGCAGAAGCTAAATTTTTCACGGAGGGAGCTGGTCACAGAGTGAAGGAAAACCAAGTTCATTTCACAAAGAAGTGCGCAGCTGGAGACCGTAAAACAGGAAGAAGAAGTGAACGGAGCCAAGAGAAAGCCAACAGCGACACCTGTTGTTACAGATGTGGAAAGGACACACACACTTCAGAAGAATGTGGAGCAAAGACAGCAACGTGCCTCTTTTGTCAGAAAACAGGACATTATGCACGCATGTGTTTCAAGAAGAAAAATAAAATACAAACAGAAAAGGGCAGTGATAAATTTACAGAAAAAAAGAAAAAGATGAAACCAGTGAGAGCAGTAATACAGGATACTGCAGATTCAGAATCAGATTCTGATGAATTTGTCCATGCTGTTGATCCTGAAGGTACTGAAACAATCAAAGTAAATGGACAATGGTTGAAAATGGTCATAGATACAGGAAGTGGAAAAAACTTCATAGGAGAGGATTTATATAAAAGAACACTTTCTGCTAAAAATAAACTAAAATCAACGAAGAAGAGGTTTTATGCTTATGCACAGACTACTCCACTTAAATGTGTGGGTTATTTTGAAGCAGAAATGAGGTGGAAAAACAATGTTATTACAGATAACATCTATGTGATAGAAGGGAATGTAGAAGCACTGCTAGGCAGAAAAACAAGCTTTGCATTAAATATACTGAACACAGGAGAAAAAGTAAACACAGTAGAGCAAATAGACAGGTTTGACAAGCTTGTTAAAGAGTACCCAGTACTATTTAAAGGACTTGGACAAATTAAAGGTTACAGCCATAAGGTTACAGTCGATGAAAAAGTCCCGCCTGTAGCTCAAGGTTTAAGGAGAGTCCCTTATCCCATGTTAGAAGCTGTGAACCAGGAGCTAGATAAGATGCTAGAACAAGATATTATAGAGGAGGTAAATGAAGGATCAGAATGGGTTTCTAATATCCTTATTGTACCCAAGAAAGACACAAAAGAAGTGAGGCTATGCGTAGACCTTAGGGAGGTGAATAGAGCAGTGATCAGAGAAAGACACCCAGTACCAACAGTAGACAGCATCTTACAGGCAGTGCAGGGAGCAAAAGTGTTTGCTAAGCTAGATGCACGGAAAGGATTTTGGCAATGTGATTTAGCCACAGAGTCCAGACACCTGACGACATTCATCACACATAGAGGGTGCTACCGCTTCAGAAAAGTCCCTTTTGGATTATCAAGTGCACCAGAAGCCTACCAGAAGGCTATGGACTCTATGTTATGTGGAATGCCTGGTACCGTTTGCTACATGGATGATGTAGTAATCTTCGGAGAGGATGAAGAACAACTTGAACAGAGACTGAAAAAAGTATTTCAGAGATTTGTAGACAGAGGTCTAACACTCAACAAAGACAAGTGTATTTTTGGGTTACAAGAAATTGAGATACTTGGACATGTGATCACCAACACAGGAATTAAACCAGACCCAAGAAAGGTTGAAGCCATCTACAAAGCACCAAGACCCGAAAATGTTCAACAACTTCGCTCATTCCTAGGTACTTGTGGATTTCTGATGAAATTCATACCAAACTATGCAAACTTATCAGAACCACTAAGGAAGCTGACTAGAAAAGAACAAGCGTGGGAGTGGACAAGTGAAACAGAAAGATCATTCCAAGCAATGAAAGAAGCATTGGTGAGTGAGCCATGCCTGGCCTACTTTAAATTAGATGTACCCACAGTAGTTATTACTGATGCTAGTCCAGTAGGATTAGGTGCAGTTTTACTACAGACCCAATCAGATGGACAGAACAAACCAGTAGCCTATGCAAGCCGTTCATTGACCCCAACAGAACGTCGTTATTCTCAGATAGAACGTGAGGCTTTAGGATGTGTATGGGCTGTGGAACATTTTAGAACGTACTTGTGGGGGGCCAAGTTTACTTTGCAAACTGACCATAAACCCCTCATATACATGTTCAACCCAGAGAAAGCTACACTGTCACCACCACGAATACAGAGACTCGGTTTGAGACTACAACCATATGATTATAAAATAGAACACATTGTCGGAAAGTCCAACGTAGCTGATTCACTTTCACGACTTCCTTTACCAGAGACAGAGAACAATGAGTATGTGGAAACATATGTGGACAGAGTACTGACAGTAACGATGCATGAAGTGCAAGCCATGAACCTTGAGGACATCAAACAGAAAATGACAGAGGACAACACAATGAAACAACTGAAGATGATTGTGGAAACAGGAAAATGGCCGAACCCAGTTCCATCTGAGTTGCAGCCTTACAACAGATGTGCTGGAGAGTTCAGCATATATAACGGACTTGTGCTGAGAGGACACAGGATAGTGCTACCAAGAGCGATGGTGAAACAAGCACTGGAAATTGGACACGAAACTCACCAAGGAGTGGTTCGTACAAAACAATATCTGAGGAGCAAATTTTACTGGCCTAACATGGACTTGGATGTAGAGAGACTGATCAGAAACTGCTCCGCTTGTGTGCTCAATCAACCGCTTCATGAAGATCAACCCCTTCAACCACTAGAGTTACCACCAAGACCATGGACAAAGATAGGAATTGATCTGGTAGGTCCTATCCAAAACCAATATGTGTTAACTGTGATAGACTATTACACTTCCTTCCCGGAAGCTGTAGTTGTTCCAGACATTTCCTCAGCTACTGTCATTTCAGAACTGACCAAAATATTCGCAAGATTTGGTTATCCCCTAGAGGCTGTTACTGATAATGGTAGACAGTTTGTGGGACAGTTATTTGAACTATTTCTCAAGTCATGTGGAATAAAACACATCAGAGCATCACCTTATTATCCAAAGAGCAATGGAAAAATTGAGAGGTTTCACAGATACTTGAAGAAAGCCTTCAGAACAACTGAATGCACAAGAAAAAAATGGCAGGAAGAACTTCCAAAAATCTTAATGGCATACCGATCAACACCACACAGAGCGTCAGGAGAAACACCAGCTATGCTCATGTTTGGAAGAGAGATCCGCACAAAGTGTCCCAACATGGAGGTGGAATGTGGATTTCCAAATGGCACAGAGAAAACAATAAACATCAGAAACCATCACGATGAATACAAAACCAAAATGAAAGAGTATGCTGATAAAACCAACAGAGCAAAAGACCACAACTTTAAGGTTGGTGATGTAGTTTACATTGCTAGTATGGAGAGTGGAAAGCTGGACACCACATTCAAAGACATTCGATATGTGATATTGAGAAATACCGCTGATAATGCCTTTGAACTGGTCAACACAGAAGATGGATCAAGAGTGATCAGAAATGTTAAACATCTTCGACACACACCTGTGGTACTTGACTTTGATACTTTTGAAACTCCTTTGGAACACAACACCCAAATCAACGACACAACTGTGGAGGAGCCGATTGCTGAGACCACTTCATCAGATGAGATCCCACCAGAACCCAACCCACCTGTATCTGAGGTCATCACTACGAGGAAGGGCCGTGTCATCAGAAAGCCCATCAGATACAGAGAGACTTGAAATAAATAAATAAACTAACTAAGAGAAAATAAATGTTACAGTTTAGTAGAATAGAAATTGTTTTGATTTCTATGTTAAAAAAAAAAAAATACTGTACTGTATATATATTTTTGTGTTGCAGATAGGTTTTGTTCTAAACAAGGAGGAAAATGTAGTGTAGTAACGTTAATGTGTTATCGCGAGATCAGATGAACGAGAGGGAGATTAAAGAAAAGACAGACATGTTGGCTGGAGTGACTTGGAGCACGTGTTAATAAATAAGTATAAAGCAAACTAAAGGACTGCTTATTTAAACAACACAACATCAGGTTTTGTCTGACTTCTCAGATGTTTTTTTATCTGACTTATTACTGAATACGGATAAAGTCATAATAATGGGGTGTTTCAATAATCATGTAGATGTTGAAAGTGATAGCTTAAGCATAGCCTTTAATAATGTTTTAGAGTCCATTATTTTTACTCAAAACATCCACACACCTACTCATTCTCATCATCACACTGTTGATCTGGTTCTGACATATGGCATAAATTAATTAATACATCCTCAAAATTCTGTTCTGTCTGACCATGTTTTACTAACCTTTGAGTTTACATTAACTGACTACACAGTCACTGAGAGTAAATTTCATTATAGCAAGTGTTTATCAGAGAACGCCATAACTAAATTTAAAGATTCTCTTCTATTATCTTTTCATCTGTCTTGCATAGTAATGTCAAGTCAAGTCAAATTTAATTAATTTGTATAAAGTACATTTAAAACAGAAACTGTTACCAAATTGCTTAAAAATAAAATAAGATTTATTGAAAAGCATTAACAATAAAAACATAAAAAACACAAACACTATGAGAAATAATGGGATAATAAATCAGATCATACATTGTTAAATGTCAGTGAAGACGGGTGCATTTTCAGGAGAGATTTAAAAGCAGGGATCAAAGTGGTCTGTCTAATGTTGATAGGCAGGTTGTTCCAAAGTTCAGAGCCAATGACTGAAAAAGCTTCATCTCCTCTGACCTTCCACTTGGTTTTTGGTACAACCTAAAGCAGATCATCAGATTACCTCATTGATCAACAAAGAACATAAAGTTAAAGTATGTCAGATGGGTATGCAGGTGCAAGGCCGTTGCACTTAAATGTCAAGAGGAGAATTTTAAAATCAATTCTGATGCACAGGGAGCCATTGAAGGGAGGACAAAACCAGTGAAATATAAGCAAACCTATGAGTTCATGTCAATAGCCAAGCTGCAGCATTTTGGATGAGCTGGAGACTTGAAAGGGAAGCCTGACCGACCCCATAATTAACTGCGTTAAAGTAATCCAGCCTGGTTGTAACGAATGCATGGACTAATTTTTCAAGGTCATATCTGGAGAGCAAGGACTTAAGCTTAACTATCTGCTTTAATTGGAAGAAGCTTTTTTGAAGAACGGAGTTAATCTGTTTATTGATCTTAAAGTCTGAGTCTAAACCATCCCAAAATTTGTGACAGACTGCTTAAAGGCTGAACAGAGTCAAGACTTACGGGATCAGTGAGAGCGGCAGAGCTAGGGCTAAACACAACAATGTCCGTTTTTTGATCATTAAAACTTTCAAAGATCGGAAGCATCCATGCCTTGATATCATCAAGACATGTTAACAGAGGGCGAATGGAGCTGGAACTGTTGGGCAGTTAAATCTGGCAGTCATCAGCATAACAATGAAACAAAAGACCATGTTTCCTCAGGATAGATCCAAAGGGGAGCAGATACAAAAAAGAACAGAAGGCTCAAGAATGGAACTTTGTGGGACCCCACAGGAAAGAGGCACAGAAGCAGGTAAACTGCCAAAGTGGTTCAAAACACCAAAGTTCATGCTCAACAATCCAGGTATAAAATCCAACAATGTTCAGTCAGGTCATCTGGACGTTTTTTTCTTTTCCTGAAACATTTTGTCCTTCATCCAAAGGACTTCTTCGATCTGAGGAGCCACCAAACAAAACTGATTCCCACAAACAGTATACTCCATTGTGGGGGAAAAAAACTGTTTGCTGGTGCTAAGATGGCCTCTGGGGCCCGCCCTCTCTCCCATCAACTCCTCTGAGACAGTCATGCAAAGTGGTTCAAAACACCAAAATGCATGCTCAATATAGGTATAAAATCCAACAATGTTCAGTCAGGTCATCTGGATGGTTTCTTTCTTTCTTTTTTTTTTGCTGAGACATTTTGTCCTTCATCCAAAGGACTTCCACATCTGGACCTGCCATTCTGTGTTTGTTTGTCTCTCCTTCCTGTCCTCTCAAACCCAGCCGGTTAAAGCAGATGGCTGCTTGCCCTGAACCTGTCATTTCAATCTCATAGACTTCTTGTGGGTATACAACCACAGAGAATCCACAATCTTATCAGACAGTGAGCACAATTCAACTATGTTGCAGATTCTGACAGTTAATATCATTGTGCGTTACAGCAGATTTAGGTGGCTCAATGTTACTCAAATTGGTCTCACCCTGGGTGAGATATGTACAGATTTCCCCTTCCATTAATGTTGACCAACTAATTTTTACTTCAGGCGTATCATAGTTTACAGATGTAAGAGATGGTACATTGCCCATATTTATAGAAAAGGAAAGGGGCACATGGTCATATGTGGAAAACTCATAATTAATTATCATGGATTCAGTGGTGATATGAGTATTACTGGTGCAAATGCAATGGTCTAAGTGTAGCTGTCCCTTGACAAAAGTATTTTACTGGAAAAAGCGAGACAGAGAGAGAGAGAGAGAGAGAGAGAGAGAGAGAGAGGAGAAAGAGAGAGAGAGAGCATTATCTGAGCAGAAATGCTGTAAAGGGTTTGCAAACAGACCTTTGGTCTGAGAGATCATTCAAATCACCCACAATGAAAATGTTGCTTACTGCATGTTCCTATATGTAAGCCACAATATAGACCAATCTATTTAGATACTCAAACTCATTCTATGAGCACTCATAAGGAGTATGTTCAGTATGGTGATTGTTTTATTCCCACCACAGAACTCAAGTCCTATCGCCCAGTCAACATTCAGCCTGACCACTTTGATTTGCTAGTCAAGATTCTTATGCCAAAGCACCACAACACCATCAGGGATTCTGCCACAGAGTATCCTATCACAGCAGTCAGTGGTGGATTCCCCTGCTCCATAGAAGTCTTTAAAAATAGACCCCTTTCCGAGTCCTGCTTAGATAGAAAAGTCTCCTGCACACACAGTATATTGCAGTTTTCTAAAAGTTTGTTAACAACAAGACAGTGAGATTTATCTGCTTTGTCATGCCCAACACGCAATCCCCTTACATTGTATGAGCCAATATTAAGGTTCATGTTGACTATGGGATATACCATGAGCACTGGCCTTGCTGGAAAAGAGCTGTGTGCACAGCAGGTGTAGTGCCAGGTGCAGAGCTGCATCCGGCCTCCCCTTATATCACTTTGGATATGCTGCCACTCATCCTCCATTTGCAAGCCTCATAATACCAGAAAACATAAGTTTCTGCTGGCCAGAGTTGTGTGTCGTACAGTTTGGCTACTTCATCGCACTCTGCCATCACATGAAATGACCCAAATCTGTTATATGTTGACACTATTTTCTTACAAGTCACAGATTTACCCAGTTTTTCAAAGAGATATGCACGCAGGGTATCTGCGTCTAGCTCCAGAGAAAACCTCATAGAAAAAATATTCACCAGTTTGGTTTTGATCACTGGAATGTCTTTTTCATTCATTCAACCTTTATTTAGACAGATAAGTCACATTGAACCTCGAAGACTCATTTACAAGTGAGATCAGACAAAAAGTAATGAAATTCTTGCCTGAGAAAAAGAATTGTAATATTAAAAATCACCTCGCACAAATAAGCACATAGTGACGTAGACATTCTGCGGGGGGAGGTGCACAGAGAACGATGAGCAATGTTCATAGAAGCTCTCAAGGGCACTGTAAGAGTTCTGATAAGGATGGAAATCAGCCAGCTCCCTCCGATGAGATCCGTAAACATTCTCAAGGATGTCGGGGAATGGCCAAGGTTAACGCTAATGAGAATCCAAGAGTCCTGAAATGATGAATAATAATAATAATAATGAATTTAATTTATAACGCACTTTTCATTAATGAAAATCTCAAAGTGCTAACATGATGACAGAATGTTTATTCAGCTGGTTCACTCTGGTTGATGGTGGAGTTCCCCGATGGGTGGGAGTTGTGCATCAGAATAAACAATTTGTTTGAATAACAAACGTAAAATAAATATCTGTTTCTGTCATCTTTATGGGCGGGTGAACGTGTAGTAATTTTTAAATCCGCTTTATTATGTCATCGTAACCGTCAAAGTGCATTTATTAAGAAAAGTTAAACTGACACACTCTTACAATAATGTCAGCTAACAAATATATTTCTTAGGCGTTTCTGTTGTTAAATTTTAACGAAATGCAGCGCACGCTGCAAAGCGGGTCTGTTTTGTGGGTGCGCGCACTCGTGTTGTTTATGTTTTAAATTCAGCTGATTTGACCATTATAATCATTTATTAAGAAAAGTTAAACTGAGACACACTCTTACAATAATGTCAGATAACAAATATATTTTCTTAGGTGTTTCTGTAGTTAAATTTTATTTATCTCTGGTAAAGAAAGAACTACACCGGTTGGAAACTGAAGGCATCATAGAGAAGGTGACTCAACCGACTGAGTGTTGTGCAGCCATGGTGCCTGTCCTCAAACCAAACAAGCAGGAGGTTCATTGTTGTACAGATCTCCGGAGGCTTAACAGAGAGGTAAAACATGAAAAGTGTGTGCTACCTACTGTTGAGGAAATACTACCTAGACTTGCAGGGTCAAGAGTGTTTACTTCATTGGATGCAGCTAGCGGGTTTTATCAAGTGCCGTTGCATGAGGACAGTAAATACCTCACCACCTTCATCACCCCATTTGGGAGGTATGCTTTCCGACGCCTCCCTTTCGGGATCACCAGCGCGCCAGAGATTTTTCAAAGGAAAATGGCAGAGACTCTGGTAGGACTCAAAGGGACAGAAGTCTACATGGATGATATCCTCTTCCACGGAGAAACTAAGGAGATCCATGACCAACGCTTAGACAAAGCCTTGAAAGTCATTGAGGAGGCAAGCCTCAAGCTAAACGAACGTAAGTGCAAGTTCAGACAAGCTCAGGTTCGTTTTCTAGGTCACATTATCGATGGGGATGGTGTCCGACCTGACCCAGAAAAGGTAGCAGGCATCGAGAACTTTCCCCAGCCAAACAACGTCACAGAACTGAAAAGATTTCTGGGAATGGTGAACTATTTGGCCAAATATGCTCCAGAGCTGTCCACAGTGAGCGAGCCACTCTGCGCACTGCTGAAAAGAGACACAGAGTGGGTGTGGGAGCATGCATAACAAGAGGCTTTTCAAAAGCTCAAAGCTCTGCTGGCGGCAGCCCCAGTTCTAGTTTTCTACGACGTCAACAAACCAACAGCCGTGTCAGCTGATGCTAGCAGCTACGGACTAGGCGCTGTCCTTCTCCAGCAACATAAAGACCAGTGGAAACCCATAGCCTACGCGTCCAGAAGACTGAGCGACGCCGAGACGAGGTATGCTCAAATTGAAAAAGAGTGCCTAGCCGGCGTCTGGGAGTGTGAAAGATTCGACAAGTACCTGTTTGGACTCGACAACTAATTACTGACCATAAGACCTTAGTGCCCCTTATTAACAGTAAAGACTTGGACAATGTTCCAGTGAGATGTCAGAGGCTGTTGGTGAGACTTATGAGGTTTAATACAGTAGCTGAATATGCACCAGGTAAAACCTTAGCAGTGGCGGACACTCTATCCAGAGGTCCAGAGCAGTGTTATGGGGACAGAGCTTAAGATGAAGTAGCAGCACACATAGACTCTGTTGTTAGTCAGGTGCCAGCCACACCACAGAAGATCACAGAGATAAAACATAGCTAGTGACTCACAGCTTCAGACTGTGTGCAGCTTTATTAGGTCAGGTTGGCCTGAGTATATTGACAAAGTTCCAGAGTCAGTGAGGGCTTTTTACCAGGTCAGAGGAGAGTTGTCTGAGTTAGACGGCTTAGTTGTGAGAGGGAGCCGCATAGTTATCCCTGTGAGCATGAGGGAAGATGTTCTAGAGAGGATTCAAGATGGACACCAAGGTTTAAGTAAGTGTAGAGAGAGAGCACTTCAATCAGTCTGGTGGCCCAGGATGAGACATTACATCATCCCTAAAGTGCAACAGTGTTCCTTTTGTGTAGAGAACAGAAATTCACACAGGAAAGAGCCTTTGATTACAACTGAACTACCATCTAGACCGTGGCAGAAAGTGGCAGTAGACCTATGTGAGTTTAAAAAGCAGAACTACTTGGTCGTATCTGATTACTTTTCTAGATTTCTGGAGGTCTTACATCTACCGAATACTATGAGCAGCCAAGTTGTTGCCAAGCTTAAAACTACTTTTGCACGTTATGGTATTCCAGAGGTGTTAGTGAGTGATAATGGTCCACAGCCCGTCTACCTTATACTGTAATGTTTTGCTAGTTTTTTGATACTTTGTTAAAAAAAAAAAAAATATATATATATATATGTATTTCTCTCTTTTGTTTTTTTTCCTCTCTTTCGTTTTCTATTGTTTATTGTTTAAGGAAATTCTACCATTGCTGTTCATTGTTCTTTAGTTTTAGCAGGTCGCTTTCGTAAATGAGCCTATGAGGCTCAATAAGATTTACCTGACTAAATAAAGGTTGAATGAATTGAATGAACAGCTGGCTTCTACAGAGATGAGGGAGTTTAGTAGGGCTTATGACTTTAATCACATTACATCAAGCCCCCCACTTTCCCCAAAGTAATGGCCATGCGGAGAGGGCTGTTCAGATTGCGAAGAGCATTCTATGCCAGGATGGCCCCGTCCTCGCTCTGATGACATACAGAGCCACACCCAACACTTCTACAGGAGCCAGTCCAGCTGAACTGTTAATGGGCAGGAAAATCAGGACGACTCTACCCACCCTGCAGGACAATCTGAACCCTGGCTGGCCTGACATGAATAAAATTCAACAAACTGATGACTCAGCTAAACAAAAACAAGCATATTTCTACAATCGCCGTAATGGAGTGCGACACTTACCACCACTGAGCCCAGAGGACTTGGTGCTCACAAAATTGGATGGACAGAAACAGTGGACAACTCCTGCTGTAGTCCAAAACACAAGCTCCACACCCAGATCTTGTATTGTGGAGACAACACAGGGGGAGCGATACAGAAGGAACAGGCGCCATCTGTTGGCAACTCCCAGCCACCTCACATCGGTCGACAGTGGTCCTGATGTAACCACTGCGAAGGAGGACACGGACACGGGATGGACAGAAGAACCAGTGATACCGGGTTCTGTCACACAAGACACTCTTATTGAAGGGTCTAGAACCACTCGTTCCGGCAGAGTGAGCAAACCACCGACTAAACTTAACCTGTAGTCAAATGTATTATGAAGATTTGACATGAGAGAAGCAGATTTTTTTTGTTGCAATGACAGTTGTCTTTGTTTGTAGTGGTTTGTATGCACCAACTGCATGGGTTGTGACTTTAATTTTGTATTTTGGTTACAAGAGTTAACATGAAACTGTGTTCTCGTTGTTTCAGGGAGGATGGTGGACTGGAAATTGTTTATTACAGTAAAATGACTTTCTGTTACTAGGGAGCTTAAAAAAATATTTGTTACTCAGTTACATATGTATTCTCTTTTAAGGAGGGGAGATGTGGTGAATGGTAAATAAGACGTACTGTCACTTTAAGAGTGCGTGCGCAAAGCATCCTGGGTACTGCTGTAAGGGGTTTTCCCGAGCGGGAACCAATGCAGTTTGCTCAATAAAGTACGTAGAGTGAAGACGACCTGCATCCTCTTTATTATATATTTACGTACACAAAAGTACATTACATCGGTAATCATTTATTAACAAAAGTTAAACTGAGACACACTCTTACAATAATGTCAACAAATATTTTTTAGGCGTTTCTGTTGTTAAATTTTAACGAAATGCAGGGTTTCCACCCGCTGCGCGCACACATATTGTTTCATCAGACGTAGCAAAACAAATTTTTAAATCCAGCTCATTTCACAATTACGTTTATTCAGCTCAGACACATATTTGCTATAATTTTTATCAAACAAACAATTGTTTTTAAGTGTTAATCTTCTTAAAGCCTTGCTGTGCGCTCCTGTGGCTGACATTTGCAGTAGAGCTAAACACTCTGACCACATTTCCGGGTTGTCTCAGCGGTGACGCGTCACGTCAGCGGTGGGTGACGCATTACGTCGGCGGTGACGTAGGTGCGACCTAAATAAAGGTGCAACATGTTTATGGATTTTTCCAATTTATTGCCAATAATTGGACAATGCGACCTATAGAAAGGTGCGACCTATCAGGCGGAAAATACGGTATGTCTGTCTTTCATGGCACCACTGTGTCTGGCACGCGTCCACCTCTGCTGTCTTCGCTACTTGTGTTTCTGCTATTTTTAACCTTTTTGCCTTCAGTATGGTCTCTGTCAAAGCTACTAGCGTATGATCGCCTGGCACTTTTAAATATTCAAGACTTTATGCAGAACTTTTCAACCAACTTTAGCAAACATTCTCAGCTTCCTCCACCGCCACACCTTGCCTCGGTGCCTACCTGCTTATGGCGTTCTCTCGCTGCGCTGCCCTCTAGGAGCCGTCGACGACGATGCGGAAGGAGAAGCGGACTTCATGTCAAACTCCGGATTCGGGATTCTAACTCCCACAGCATTCACAACCGGTTAACAAGGGACTGCTATCGTTGGCTCCGGCCGGTTGTCCCGGACGCCAGCTGCCCACACCCACACAGCCGGCTCGTTGGAACCCACATCCGGGGCTACGTTCAGGAAAACATCTATCCACTTCACCACGGATGTCAGCAAATGGTTAGGAACTCCATTTGTTTGGCACTGATTAGCATCAGATCACTAACTAACAAAACATTTATCATGAATGACTTTTCCTCCTTACACACACTGGATTTTCTTCTGTTAACGGAGACGTGGATGAAACCGGATGAAAACAGTGCCTTCTCGGAGCTCCTCCCACCCGGTTGCTCCTTCCTAAACTCCCCCGGTCTCACGCGTCATGGTGAGGGCATTGTTTCAGTTTTTAGAGACAATTTCAAATGTAGACTTCTACCTGCCAGAACATATTCTTCTTTTTAAGTTACAACTGTTCATGGCTGAGCTGACACAGCCTGTATTATTTGGAATTATCTATCATCCCCCTAAATATAATAAGGACTTTATTCAACAATTTGCTGAATTTTTAGCAGACTCCATCCCCAGAGTTGATAATCTGCTATTCTATGGAGATTTTAATATTCATGTCTCTTGCCCGTCTGATCAGTTAGCCTCTGATTTTATTAATCTTTTAACATCTTTTAACTAAATACAGTCTGTACGTGGGCCTACTCTTCTTCTTATGTCTCTCCAGTGTCCTGGGTCTTCCCTGCGTGGGGTCTCTCTTCCAAGATGGTGCCGACACTGGTGGCCTGCCGTCCACCTCTGTCGGCGTTGTTTTATTTTTTACTATTTTTAACGCTTTTCTTCAATGAGATCAACTCACTCCTGGTGTATGACCGTCAGCAGCTCATAAATCTGCAATTTTCCACCGCATATCTCACCTCGTTTGGCAGCTTTAACCGAGGTTCTGGAAGTCCACCTCCACCGCTGTTAGCGGGCGTACCTGGCTACCTGAAGCGAGCGGCCCCCCTGCCCGCACGTAAACACCGGCGCCGTGGGAAACGCGGTGGCCGCCTCGTGAAGCTTAAAGCAAGCTTTGCACGCTCCTCTGCTGCTGCTGGTGCGGACCGCTGGACAGTAAATCCTCCTCCTGGATGTCTCGCGGACTCCTGCCTGCTCCAGCTGTCCAGCTCTGCGGCGCACAGCGCGCGCGCACGGAGCTGCAGTGGCTCTGACCGTCTCCAGAGGAACGAAACCAACCTGGATTCATCCGCTGCTCCATTCCTGGCAAACTCGCTGGTTTCCCCTGCCGATCCTGTGGTGGCCTGGATCGAGGTGCTTCATCCACGTCCGCGCGGTGGTCGCACGCGCGCACGGAGCTGCGTTTTCCCCGGCGAGCGAGGACGTGAGGTAAACAACCTGAAGCATCTGACCTGCGCTCCGTGGCCTGTATGGAGACCAATTGATGCCAAAACTCCAGCTGCATGCTCAACTCCAGTATGGCAGCTAAATCATGCCAGAACTTCAGCTGCATGCTCAACTCCAGTATGGCAGCTAAATCAATCAGCTGCTGGTCCAACAAGACTCGCTTTATTAAACGTGAGGTCTCTGACAAATAAAGCTTTCATCATGAACGACTTTTTCTGCTCAAACAAACTGGACTTCATGTTCCTCACAGAAACTTGGCTTCCTCCTGGTGAGTTATCTGTTTTCTCTGAACTTTTGCCAGTGGATTGTACATTTTTTAACATGCCCAGACTGTCTGGAAGGGGTGGAGGAGTTTTGGCTGTTTTTAAGAAACTTTGGAACTGTAGACTGTTACAGGCAGCAGCTTTTCAGACTTTCGAATTGCTGCATTTTGAACTGGGCCGCTCCAACCCCCTCCTGTGTGCTTTGATCTACAGATCACCTAAAACCACCAGAGGCTTCATCAGTGAACTCTCGGACTTCCTGACTGGAATATTCTTGATTTGATTTGTGTCTAAATCTCCTGCTCCAGCCAAGAGCTGCCGTATTTTTAACCCTTCAACCGCTGCACTTTTCTCTTCTGCTTTCACCTCCACTACTGTTACAGCCCCTGAAACATCTGCCTGTGTCAGCACACAGGAGCTGCTCAGTAGCCACAATGAGACCTGCACTGAGATCCTAGACATTGTGGCCCCACTAAAAGTCAGGAAACCAAAGCTGGCAAAATACCCATGGATAAATGAGACCACCAGGGCAGCGAGACGTCTTTGCAGGCGTGCTGAACGCAAGTGGAAAAAAGACAAACTCCAGGTTTCTTTCATTTCGCTAAAAACATGTTTAAATAACTACCAGGCCACCGTCAAATCAGAAAAAAACAAATACTTCTCCCACATCATCACCTCCAACAGACACAACCCCCGCATTCTTTTCAACACAGTAAATTCCATTCTTAATGTTCCTCTATCAGCCAACGTGGAGGCCCCTGTTGACTCCTGTAACAGATTCAGCAAATTCTTTGTTGAAAAGGTTGAGCTGATTAGGTCCTCCATCCCCCACTCCGCAGTCGACACCTCTCCCATTGTTCCTTGCACAGCAAACTTCAGGCAATTCAAACCCATCTCACTCCCATTGTTAAACAAAGCTGTTGGTCACATGAAACCTTCAGGCTCCCCCGCTGATCCCATCCCCCCATCATTGTTCAAACAGGTTCTGCCATCGCTGGGGCCCTCTGTTCTTAATATTTTGAATAGTAGCATTGCTACAAGTGTGGTCCCAGATGCCTTCAAACATGCAGTGGTCACTCCGTTATTAAAGAAACCCGGTCTTGACCCTTCCGCCTGCGCAAATTACAGACCAATATCAAGACTCCCCTTTATGTCCAAAATCCTCGAAAAACTCATTTCTATTCAGTTAAATCAGTTCTTAACTGAAAACAAAGTCTTTGAAGTTTTTCAGTCCGGTTTCAAACAGCTTCACAGCACGGAAACAGCTTTGGTCAAGGTTTTCAATGATATTCTTGTATCAAATGATTCTGGTCAGTTTGTGGTACTTGTACTCCTTGACCTTACCGCTGCTTTTGATACCGTCGACCACAGTATTCTCTTATCACGGCTCGAACACTGGGTCGGGATCACAGGTGCTGCATTAGACTGGTTCCGCTCATACCTCGCTGACAGAAGTTTTTGTGTTAAGGTCGGGAACAGTGTATCCCCTTCAGTGTCTCTCTCCTGCGGGGTCCCACAGGGCTCTATTCTCGGTCCACTTCTCTTCACGCTCTACATGCTCCCACTGGGGACCATCCTCAGAAAACATGGAATATCATTCCATTGTTACGCAGATGATTGCCAGATCTACCTGCCACTGAAACCAGCAAATACAGGGTCCCTCCACTCTCTCCTAAAATGTCTGGACGACATTAAGACTTGGATGGCTTCAAACTTCCTAAGTTTTAATGACCAGAAGACTGAAGTCATCATCTTCAGCCCTAGCTCAGCTGCCGCCTCTGATGAAATAAACTTGGACTCCCTCCAGCCGTACCTCAAACACTCCGTAAAAAATCTTGGGATGGTTTTTGACTCGGACCTTAAGTTCGATAAACAGATCAGCTCCGTTCTCCAGAAGAGTTTCTTCCAACTGCGGCAGGTTGCTAAGCTCAAGCCGGTGCTGTCCAGACCTGATCTCGAGACACTAATCCATGCATTTGTAAAGGGGTTAAAGGGGGGGTCAGTTTAATACTGACCTCCTTTTTACCTTAATTTACTTATTCAGATTGAATAGTAATTTCACGGATTCTCTTCTTTTTCAGTTTATTCAATATTTCTGTGATCTTTATGATGGATAAATAAACAGAGCCATTAAGTGACAATGGACACGTTAACTTAGTTTGATATGTCAAAGAGACACTATCATTTATTTAAAATAAATCAACTAAATTAACACCATTACACTTGATTGACATGATTTCACTTTCTTTCAATTCAAATACGTCAGCACACTTAAATTTAACACAACAGACATAAATATTAGATGTTACACATATTTAGTCTGAGGGGCATTTCAGCTTAAAATATAGTTTCCAGCTTAGGTTGAGAGGGAAAAGAAATAGGAGGAAAGATTTAAGAAGAAAATTATCCTGAGCATGAGACCAGAGTGACACTTTTCATCCGACTTCTGCTAAAATCCAGGTACGTTTTGTAAACAGCTCCTTTACCTTTTGACGACCGCCCGGTAAGAGGGAAGACACCAGCCTTCAGATGCACAGAGTCCTTTAGTCCCAGCACGTCCAAAACTGGTTTTAGTTTACGTTTCAACGTCTCCTGGCTTCCGCGTTGGTCATCAGAGAATATGTCAGCTTCAGGCCTCTGACTTCAAGATAAACTTATTCCAGGAGGGAATAAACAAAGTTTTTGAGCTCGGCTTGTTCGAAGTAGACTCATAACAGCCTGTTATCAGTCCTTAGCTGAAGACGCCGGTCGTTAGCTCTTGACCACACGTGTCCAGCTCTTGGGAAAGTTCACATCTCTTTTGAAGTTCCCAGCAACTCACTGAAGCGTTCTCGCACAGTTTGAACTTAAAAGCAGGAACACAGAGAGGAGTTCACTTGCTTTATCAAACCCAAGGTTACAAGCCAGCAGCAGAGAGAAATGTTTAGGAAAAAAGACAGATAACGCTGGAGCCCTGCTCATCAGACTGTCTCTGAGTTTCTAAACAAAACCGTCCGGTCTCTGTGACCCGAAGGCTTCACCTTTAAACACAGCAGTGAAGACAGTAATTAACACATTTCAGAATAACACAGCATAAAAGCACACATCATGAAAATGACAAAAGTTATTCTTTTGATCACATTAGAATAAAATCAAAGATAGAAATAGTCTCTTTTGGTGACTATATTTATCAGATTATAGCTAAATGAATGATTTTGTAGTAAATGTCTTGCTTCACTGAGAGGTCAGTAAAGGTCATCACTGGACAGTTCAAAAGTACACAGGTGTCTTAAAAGTGGACAAGGTCATGTCCACTACATCTCCCCCCTTTTGGAAGCCATCGCCAGTCGTTGGGGATGGGGTCCAACACGAAAGGAAACCTTGAACTGTCTCTGATCTTGAAGTAATCCGGCGAGTGGAAAAGAAAAAATCAAAAATTATAATCCCATAAAGTTTTTGGAACTTCCATACTGTTCGTAGGTAATCCCATTGCGGTAAGCTTTTAATCCCTCGGAAAACTGAGTCTGTTAACTCTTGGAAAACAAAGTCTGTGATCCTTTGGAAAACAAAGTCTTATAATCCACAGCGGTAATCCCACAGCAGTAAATCCACAACGATTAGTTTTGTTGATTGATCAGCAACAATTGTTTTCATAATCAGCATGTAGAGGGGATCCCTCGATTGACGCAGAGGAGGCGATCCTTGGATGAAGGTTGAAGACCAAGCGTTGGAGCTGCAGGTCCCCACATCGAAGGTTGTTGGCTGGTTGGTCTCCAGTCAGTGCCACTCTGGTTCTATGTGTCATGCAATTATGTGGTTTTAGGTGGGCTTATGATTGGGATTTTACATTAGGCCCTACCTATATGCACCTGGTATGTAAGCTATCATGGTTTAGATCAGCTATAATTACCAATTAAGGGGTGGATCAATTCTGTAAATTAGATATAGGGATCTATACCTATAGAATTTTGGAGGGCTTCTGTAACGAAGGCCTCTAATTCCAAACTATTCCTCCATTCATTACTTAGTTTAGGTTAAACTAAAGTAGAAAAATGAAATATAGTTTGATCTAAATGTCTGTTGTCTTTTAGACGAACGACGTAGGATTTGGTGTACCTAATAAATTTTGAAGTCTATGGCGAGACTCATCAAAATGAATAGATAATCTAGAATAGAAACGATCGAATCGGTTCAATTTAGAAATCGTGAGGCCAGTGTAGTTTATGGTACCTTGAGTAGCTTTAAACTACATTGACTCTTCAACGGTTGAGATTTAACAAAACGAACTGCATGTTGGCATAGTTAGATCCATCTTATGCATTAATCAATGTTAATACAAAACCTTTTTTGGCTGGGAGTGTCCAGAACCACAACAATATCTCAAATAATGACAACAGTAATGACTAAACAACAAGGAAACAACGTTTCACTGCTTCGACACACTCTTGTCGTCAGATTCCAAAGTGCAACACACAAGAAAACAGGTCTCAACTTTATGACCGAGGTCAACTTAAATCTTGTGGATTTAAATGGTTGTTAAGATTAGTTTTTGTTGTGGGTGTTGGACTTAGCGTTTCTAAGTTCAAGTTGGACAATGCGACTTATAGGGTGGGAAATATGGTAGTTTAAACCTGATTAGTTTATTTACTAACTTGTGTTTGGACGACCTTATTATCCCATGAAGTCGGTGAGTTTGTGAGATCTTTGTCTTTTGTGGAGTCATTGAACGCCTTGTAAGGTTTGATCTGATTTCGATGTACCCATTTAGCAATTGGCTCTTTGCGGCCTTTGCTGATTTTGATCTCGTAGACGACTGAGGACACTTTGTCTGTTATCAGATGAGGTCCAGTCCACCTGGGCATTAGTTTGCGGGCGAGAGTTCCGGTCCCGGACTCTCCTTTCCCGGTTGCTGGGGCGAACGTATAGTACCAGACTCTGTCTCCCACTTGGAGTTCATTGTGAGAGGCCTTCTGGTCATAGTACGCCTTGCGTCCTTCAGCGGACCTTTCCAGGTTTTTCTGGGCGAAAGCAAAAGTGTTTCTGAGGTGTACATTCAAATCTTTCATGTATTGTTGTGTAGTGTAGGCTGTCGCCATGACGGCGTCGCCTGGTTGGTACAACAGGTGTAGAGGGAGAGTCATTTGTCGACCGGTCATCATCTCGAAGGGAGAGATGCCAGTTGATGTGTGTGGAGTGGCTCTTATGGCCATGAGGACCAGAGGGAGTTTCACATCCCAGTCCTTGTGGTTTGCAGCCACGTATTTCTTCAAAATACTCACCACAGTTCTGTTTGCTCTCTCAACTTGGCCTGAAGCCTGTGGGTGGTAGCCGACATGAAAGTTGGCCTTGACGCCTAGCGTCTTCCACAGTTCTTTCATCACTTCACCTGTGAAGTGTGTACCTTGGTCTGAGTTCACCCGAAGGGGAAGTCCAAACCTTGAGAATATATGATTCATTAACAACATAGCAGTTGTTTGTGCTGTGTCGTTAGGAGCTGGTAGGCATTCTACCCATTTGGTAAATGCACAGGTTACCGTGAGAAAATATTTATTTCCTCTAGAGCTCTTAGTGAGTGGTCCAACCCAGTCGATCTGGAGGTCAGACCATGGGAATGCAATGCCTCTGCTTTGCAGTGGTGCTCTGTGAAGTGGTCTGGTTGGCTGAAACTGGCCACAGACCACGCACCCTTCAATGTAGTCCTTGACATCCTTTTTCATTCCAGGCCAATAGGCAATTTGTTTTAATGCCGTCAGCGTGGCTTTATCTCCTTTGTGTCCTGCGGACGGGAGATCATGGGCATGAACTAACATCACCCCCCTTTGGTCATGGGGAACCACGAACACAGGTGAGGACGTTGGTCCATGAGCGAAAGTCAGGATGCCCTTGAGTAGTTTAAGCTGTTTGCGCAGCTGATAAAGGACTTTAAGGTCTGGATCGGAATCCAGTTCGTCTTTAGACGGAGTGTTCTTGTCCGGATCAGTCAGATACAGTATCATGGAGTTGATAGCAGGATCCGACTTCTGAAGTTGGATGATGTCAGGGTCAGTCAGTGCGGGTCGTACGGAGACTGCGTTGTCAGCAGGTTTGTCCGCGGCCTGTGCACGTGTGACTGCCATAACTCTGACTGAAGGTTGTGTTGGCAGAGTCTCGATTAACCAGGAGGGGTCGAAGGACCATAGAGGACCTTCGTCGGCTCCTTCTTTGGCTAAGGAGTCTGCAATGTCATTGTAGTGTTTGTCATCGCCAGGGACTCTAGAATGCCCTGGAACCTTCTTCCAGTAGATCTGTAAGTCATGTGATGTCACCAAGTGATCACACGCTATGAAAAGCTCTTTGTGTTTGACCACTTTTCTGTCGCTTGTTAGGAAACCGTTCTGTTTCCACACAGCGAGGTGACAAGCGAAACTCAAACGAGCATAGTTAGAGTCAGTGCAGATGACTAGCGTCTTGATGGAGCGTTCTACTACAATCTGGAGAGCTATTAGGATTCCTGCAATCTCAGCATACTGAGAAGTCTGAGATCCTAATTTGTAGCTGAAAGTTATCTGCTCTTGGCCTTGGAGGAGGACCCCTCCAACACCTGCTCTGCAGATCTTGTCGCGGAGGAATGAAGATCCATCCACGTACAATGTTGTCATATCTTTGCAGATATTGTCATCAAAGAAGTGGTGATTCGGGTCTTCAGTTACTGGGGTTTTTACCTCAACCGGCGGCTGGGTGGCTGGTACATCTTGTGTACACTTCTGGCAGATTGCCAAGTCCGTCCCCAGATGAGACTTCTTGTTCTGACCATAACGGATGTCTAGGTTAAAACTTTGAAGTGCCATGAGCCACGTTGCAACACGTGAGTTTGTCACCACACCATCTCTGATGCGTTCACTGTTAAGGAAGGTCACTGGCTGGTGTTGTGTTTCCACAATGATTTTCTGCCCACCAATGTAGCTGGAGAAATGTTTAACTGCCCACACTGTGGTCAGTAAAGCTTTCTCACAGTCTGAGAATCTCAATTCGGGGCCTGCCATCGTTTTGCTGGCGTAGGCTACTACACGTTTGTCTCTGTCGTGTATCTGGTATAGACCTGCACTTATGCAATGAGCTGAGAAGCCCACTTCCAAGTAAAACTCTTTGTTGTAGTCCGGGTAGACTAAACAAGGGGCTGACTTGATCCTGTTTATAAGAGCGTCCATAGCCTGCTGCTGTTTGTCAGTCCAGACAAATGGAACGTCTTTCTTAAGGAGTTCAGTCAGTGGCTTTGCAAGGTCTGCATAGTTCTCTATGAACTGGTTCGAGTAGTTACACACGCCAAGAAAACTTTGTAGTTCTTTGAGACTGGTGGGGACTTTGAGATTGTCAAGGCCTTGGGTGCGAGTCAGCTGTGGTTGTACTCCGTCTGGACCTACAAGTAGGCCAACGTAGTCCACCTTGGTTCTGCACCACTGGCACTTCGACAGTGATATTTTAGCACCAGCAGTTGTTAGCTGATTCAGAACGTGGTCGATCTCAGCCAAATGTGAGTCCAGTGTTGGCTGCCTCAAAAGGACATCGTCCACGTAGATCAGTGTTCCACGCTCGTGGGCGTCTGGACATGCTTTGTTCAAGAAGATGTTGAACTCTGCAGGTGAGTTAGCGTAGCCAAAGGGACACCTGTTAAAGGTGTATTGACGGCCACCAAAAGTGAAAGCTAGTTTGTACTGGTCCTCGGCGCGCACAGGGATGGTCCAAAAACCAGAGGCGACGTCGAGGGTCGAGAAGTACTTACCATTGGTGACCTTGGGCAGTTC
>JBBPBX010047928.1:0-15723 GCA_038048925.1 Garcialebias charrua | reverse complement strand
GGATAAGCTGTCCATCTTGCCACAGAATGTCCTGTGAGATAAGTATGAAGTGATCCAGTCCAAAGCTGAGCCAGAAATACCAGCCAAAACCTTCAGCCTGTTTAACAAGGTTGCGTGGTCGACGATATCAAAGGCGGCACTAAGATCTAATAAGACCAACACAGGGCATTTTCCTTCATCAGCAACCATTAATAGATCGTTGTGGACTTTTACTAAAACATTTTCAGTGGAATGGTGTTTTAGAAAGCCAGACTGAAAGGGATCAGATTATATCTGTAACTGACAGGACAAGTAATTTACTGAGAAAAGGCAGTTTAGAGATGGGACGGAAGCTGGAAATGGAGCCAGAATCAAGATTAGGTTGATAACATATTGACTGTTACTCCTCTGTTACCACTAAACTTGGTGGCACAAAAGTGCAATAGTGCAGTTTGACTTCCAAGTCCTAATGCATTCCTTCACAAATCACATCAAGGTGACCAGAAGTAATTTTCTTGTAGCATTTTATTAAAGTTCTTGTCAGCCCTGAATCTCACAAATTTTATTTCCTTCTTTAGTGAGAAAGTCCACCAGAGGGAAAACTGTGAAAGCTGAAGACGAGCGAGAAGAAGAAGGAAATAAGTCTCTGCTTCCTGCTTCAGTTGATTCCTCATCGACTCCGATCAAAGACTCTTCTGTACTGAATGTATCAAACATTCAGATCCAAGTGATGAAGGTGGAACCAGAATCGGAGACATTTTCTTCTGAGCAGAAACTCCAGTCTGAGAGTCCTGATGGACAGAAACAGGAAGGACATGAAGAAGGACACAACATGGACGAGAGTACTGGTATGGTGAATTTAGCTACTTTTGCTTGAATGAGTTTGTGACATTAATCAATGATCAAATTTGATCTATCATATTTTTTAGTTTTTCACAAACTGTCCTAGATTAATTATCAGTTTTATGAACTATACTGTATTTAGTTTACATCAGGTATTCAGAAAAGCTGTAATTTCTGACAGTTTGGCAAAATAATTTGAAAATATTATTTGCTTTGCCATGCAATTAGCTTGCCATATTATATCATACCATGCTATGTAACACCTTACAATGCCATGCCTTACCGTACCTTATCAGACTAAACCATATCATGCCATGCTATACCATGTTAAACCATTCCATACCTTGTTATACCATGCCATACCACAGTCCGTGAAGATCCACAACTTCTCCTCCTCCACCATAACCCTCAGCACTGGCTTTCCTCAAGGATGTGTGCTGAGCCCCCTTCTGTTCACTCTGCTCACATATGATTGTACAGCCACACTTCCAGGCTGTCATATTGTTAAGTTTGCAGATGATACAGCGGTGGTGGGATGCATCACAAACAATGATGAGTCCAGCTACAGACAGGAGGTGGAACACCTGGAGAGCTGGTGCAAAGAGAATAATCTTCACATGAATGTGAAGAAGACAAAGGAGATGATTGTGGACTTCAGAAGGAACAAACACACCCACGCCCCACTGAAAATAGGTGGGTCTGCAGTGGAAGTGGTCTCCAGCTACAAATACTTGGGTGTACACATGAATGATAACCTCAGCTGGAGCAACAACACCACCAGCCTGATCAAGAAAGGTCATCAGAGACTCTACTTCCTCAGACGGCTGAGACGTGCTGGTCTGAGCAGCCCAGTCCTCACCTCCTTCTACAGGTGTGCAGTGGAGAGCGTCCTGTGCTCCAGCATCAACGTGTGGCATGGAGGCTGCACAGTTGAAGAGAGGAAAGCTCTACAGAGAGTGGTGAAGGCTGCACAGAAGTCTGTTGGAGTCAGTCTCCCCACCATCACAGACATTTACACCTCCAGATGCAGGAAAAGAGCCACCTGCATCATGAAAGACCTCACTCACCCAGCACACTCACTCTTTGCCCCACTCCCCTCAGGACGGAGGTTGAGGAGCATCAAATGTAGAACCACTAGACTGAGGAACAGCTTCTACCCTGAGGCTGTTAGACTCATGAATAAATAAAAAATAAAAAAAAATAAACACTGCAAAATATCACATTGTGCTGATGCTGATCTGTTTTCTTGTTGCTGTGTTCATCTGTGTTCATCTGTGACCATCTGCTCATACAAACTCATGTTTGTGCTGCTGTTTATTTCCACTATATTAGGCTTAGTGCAGGGGTGTCAAACTCATTTTGATCTGGGGGCCGCATTCAGCTTAATCTGATCTCAAGTGGGCCAGACCAGTAAACTCATTCCAAAATTACATAGAACGAACAGCAAGTCCACTTTTTTCATTGTATTAGTGCAAAGAAGAAATAAATTATGAAAATCTTTACATTAAATTAATTGTCCTTTTACACTTTTACTCAGTTTAACATTTATTTAAGACTTAAAACACATTAAAAAACTGATCACACGTGATTGCAAAACGTTTTAAAACATTTAGTCAACAAACAGTTTTACAGGAAGAAGTCCATTTTTCTTGAAAAATCCGACACTCTGTGTCCACTTTTCTCTTTTTTGACAAGGACTTTGCGCTGATAAGGGTGCCCGACTGTCCGTTCCAAGAGAAAAAGTGGGTAAAGCCATAGATATCGTATATAAACACGGGTAAAGCGATTGAACTTAATAAAACACAGCACCTCTGGGTCTTAGAGACATGTGTTTGAGTAGGACAACACAGGAACTTACTAAAATGCAGCGCCTCTAGCGGACAACATAGGAACTGCAGATTTTTAAGAAACATTTTTTTTTTTTTTTAAATAATTCAGATTTATTCTCGGGCCGACTAAACCCCCTGACGGGCCGGTTCCGGCCCGCGGGCCGGATGTTTGACACCCCTGGCTTAGTGTATTACTAGTTGATGTTTTTCTTAGTTAATTCTAGATGTTACTACTGTTTTTCTCTTGCATTTGTTTTTGGATGTAACTGGGACCCCGTGTACATAATCTTGTTTTCATCACATGTACCACATGCGGTGCAAATGACAATAAAGACTCTCTGACTCTGACTCTGACCATACGATGCCATACCCTACCATACGTTACAATAATATACCATACCAAATCTTACCATACCTTGTGATACTATAGCATGCTGTGCCATACCATGCAAAACAATATCCCATCTTGCCATACTAACCCATGTTAAACCATTCCATACCTTGTTACCAAACCATATACAGGTAGTCCCCGACTTACGAGCGCTCTTACTTACGAGGTCCCGGACTTACGAGCATGCATCTCATTAAAAAAAATATATATATATATATTTTTTTTTTTTTATAAATGAATACATGTACAGTACTGGACAGTCACCAAGCACTTAGCCTATCCTAACACAGTTTTTAAAGATGAAGGAATAAGTTGAATTGTCTCCCTTTCACATAAAGGGAGCAAGCTCCCTATGGAGCCTGCAGGGAGGAGGGAGACAATTCAACTGACTCCTTCATCTTTAAAAACTGTGTTAGGATAGGCTAAGTGCTTGGTGACTGTACAGTACTGTACATTTATCTATTTATTAAAAATATACAGTATATACAGTATTTTTATTTTTTTATTGTTTTTTATTTATAAATAGATAAATGTACAGTACTGTACAGTCACCAAGCACTTAGCCTATCCTAACACAGTTAAGGAGTCAGTTGAATTGTCTCCCTCCTCCCCAGCAGGCTCCATTCCCATAAAGGGAGCTAGCCAATGGTGAAAAAAAAAATATATATATATATATTTTTATTTTTTACTTTTTTTATTTTTTATAAATGAATACATGTACAGTACTGTAGTCACCAAGCACTTAACCTATCCTAACACAGTTTTTAAAGATGAAGGAGTGAGTTGAATTGTCTCCCTTTCACATAAAGGGAGCTAGCTCCCTTTATGGGAATGGAGCCTGCTGCGGAGGAGGGAGACAATTCAACTGACTCCTTAACTGTGTTAGGATAGGCTAAGTGCTTGGTGACTGTACAGTACTGTACATTTATCTATTTATAAATAAAAACAATAAAAAAATAAAAATACTGTATATACTGTATATTTTTAATAAATAGATAAATGTACAGTACTGTACAGTCACCAAGCACTTAGCCTATCCTAACACAGTTTTTAAAGATGAAGGAGTCAGTTGAATTGTCTCCCTCCTCCCTGCAGGCTCCATAGGGAGCTTGCTCCCTTTATGTGAAAGGGAGACAATTCAACTTATTCCTTCATCTTTAAAAACTGTGTTAGGATAGGCTAAGTGCTTGGTGACTGTCCAGTACTGTACATGTATTCATTTATTTAAAAAAAAAATATATATATATTTTTTTTTTACTATGTGATCCTACTTACGAATTTTTGACATACGAGCGCCCCCTAGGGACGGAACTCGCTCGTAAGTCGGGGACTACCTGTACTATACATAACTATAACATACTTTGTAGTGCCCGACCGACAGTGCTGGGCAGCGCTAATCCAAAAATTAGTTCCGCTATTTCTAAAGCACTAATTAATTTATTTAGGTCCGCAATTTCAAAAGCACTAATGTCTTATGAAAATTAGGGGAAGCTAAATTCTAAACCGCCATTTAATTGTATCTTCGCGTTGGCTTCATCTGTTTTCCATCTCCTCTGTCTTCCCGCTCAAGCATACTGAGCACTTCCTGGATTTTTGGGTGATGTGTAACGCTCATTAAGGCTAGGCGCCTGACCACGGCCAGATATGGTAAATAGGCAGTCAGAAAAGGTTCAGCTGAGGAGCCTGTTGTGTGAATAAAACACCATCAGACAAGAAGCAAGTTTTAAGTTGTTTGTATTGTATAGACTTAGGAAGGTATTTATAATAATATTGTTTGTAATAATAATCATTTTCTTTGAGTATAACCAATAGACAAAATACACACAACAAAACAGACCCTAATTACAACCAATAGACAAAATACACACAACAAAACAGACCCTGATTACACCCAAGAGTTCTTTTTTTTTCTATTTTAAATCAGTTCTTGAATCCCGGATGATTAAAGGTCCATCAATCAATAATCTGGTAGTTTGTAGTTCATGATCCAGGGTAATATGTCCAGAAAAAAAACAAATAGTTTGGTGCAATTTAAGTCCTACCGCACAGCTGCGGTGATCCGGTAGCTTGCCATCCTGGGTGGGAACGGGGTGAAAAAAAACCTGACCTAAACAAGGTCATAAACAAAACAAAAATTAGCATTACTATATACACAGGACTAAACTGTTATCAAAAATAGTTAAACATTCACATAGTTAAACATTCACAAAAACAAATAAAATAATTCCAGCAGGTATTTTTCAAGAATCATTCAAATGTCCTGTTAAGCACCTTGGTCAATGCAAGGCATTGCAGGAAGGTGCTATACAAATAAAGTTTATTATTATTATTATTATAACTTCAATTCAAAGACCACATCAACAGTACAGATCAAATTAAAGTTACAGATCAAGTTTTAAAGTGCACTTCCAAGTTGTATCCAAGTTTAATTCATATAAGAGTCAATTAAGCTTAATTTACTTCAATATTGTTTCAACAAACAAATAGTAATTTCTTTTTTGTTGCGCAACCCAAAAATAAATTAAACCAATTCCAAAGTTCAATAGGCAGTCAACAGATTTAATGAAAAGTAACTAAAATGATCCTAAAAGGATGAAATTACAAAAATCAAAAAGATTTATTTAATACTTTACGTATATATATTCTATTCGGCCACAAAATTAACAAAAAGAGAATGATCTTTTAATCACTAAGACCACTTTTAAATCTCAAATACATAAATGGAGTGGGCATGTCGCCACCGCATTTATTTTTTTATTTTTTTATTTGCAACACTTTATTGAATTTTTTTGTTTTCCATACAGGTATACATCCAACGTTTCAACCTTTGTCCTTACAACCTTCAACAAAAATGTTGGTCATACATTCAGTATTTGTATTGAAACTTTTTACCCTTTATTACAACCACACTTGTAATACCTGTGATTTACTATATGTTCTTCCCCCTTTCTGTCTTCTAATTTCCCTCTCTTCTCCATTAAATATACCTGCAAGTGAACTATATACACTCTGTAGCCATGTGGGTTCCTCTTATCCCCTTGTTTTATTCAATAAAATCCGATCTCAACGGTGCAACATATTCCAACCAGTTCTTCCAATATTTCTTAAACTTGCCCGATTCTAATCTGATGGAAAAAGTCAGCCTTTCCATATTGTGCATTACTTCAACCCATTCTTCCCTTTTAGGCTCCTCTGCCTTCATCCACTTCCTAGTACTGTAATGGCTTTTTTGCTAGCCACCGTCATGACCCCAAATATATATTTATCCGCTGATCTCGTCAACCCTTCCAACCCTCTTCCCATGTATAAAGCCTCAAATGTGAATGCCATGTTTGTCTCCAGGACTACATCAATGCCTTTCTTTATCTCCTGCCAGTATGGGACTATATGTGGGCAGTCCCAAAACACATGGAAGTGATCTGCTCTTTCTTCTCCGCAACCCCTCCAGCATCTTGTATCTTGGTATTTTCTTTGTTTTGGTGTAATAAAATATCTCACCGTATTCTTCAAGCTAAACTCTCTCCATGAGCTGGAACAAGTTATTTTCCACTGTTGCCCACATATTTCTTCCCAAGTCTCCTCTGAGATCCTCCAACTAGTCTCTTTCTCCCATTTCTCTTTTATATATACGGTATTATTCCCCTTCAAATTTTCCAATTTTGTGTATAATTTAGATATTAATTTTTTCCCCGCGTTTGATTCATTTGCTAATATAAACATCTTGATTATCCCCGATTCCAACTCATCCATCTTTATCTTTTTTTTTAGTTCCTCTACATAATTCCTCAGTTGTAGAAATCTGAAGAAGTCCTTATTCCCTAGTCCATAATTTCTCTTTAGAGATAAGAGATAAGAGATTTTTTATTAACATTGCACCAGTAAACCAATACAACGTGATCATGTAAACACAGTCATCCAGAAGTCAGAGAATGTTAAGCTGCAGCAATTCAAAACACGCATGTTCAAAACACGCATGTTCGTCAGCGCGGCCATCTCTCATCCATCATGGATGAAGAGCAAAACAGATATGGAAAAAGGAAAAGCACAGTAGGTATCATTTGTGATATTCAAAAACAGAATTTATCAAAGATTGCCTGAGGACACTCCATGATAAAGTCTCAAAAACTCTATCAGCGAAAGCACAGTCACACGAGACATTGTTGCAGTTTTGACGACAGGCAAGGAGATATTTAGTCTGTGAGTAACTTCAGAGAACACATTTCAGCAGTTGTTCAGCTGGGCGTCATCCGAGCCACACACAGAGATCTCTGGGGGGGCGGGTGAGGGAGGTCAGCAGGGCACTTCAACTCTACGCTCCAGGAGAAAAGTTTCCAAACAGGCCTCTTTTCAAGGACGTGTGCAGAAACCAGATTAGATAGTCCTTTTGTTTATTCCAATTCAGACCACAATGTTCTTTTTCACTGCAGCCTCCAAGTCCAGACGCTGTTTCAGAGCCAAAATTCCAAATCATATGAGGTTCCGGTCTATGAACCCCCATCCATGCCCAGTTGGGACCCAGGCGGCTGTAAACGAGTTCCAAAACGCGCAGCAGGTACGCGGTAGTCCCCCAACGCACCCAACGTGCGATTGAGCTCATACAACAGCTGGGATGAGTTGCTCACGGCCCGGATCAGAGAATCATGCTGATTGGGGAGTCTCGCCAGCGCGCTGATAGCCGCCGAAGCCCTCCTCAGCTTCAGGTAGCAGACAGTCCCTCCGATGCCAAAAAAAAGAGCAGCTGCTACTAATAGTCCAATAATCCACAAATCTTCCACGTCTTCGACACTCAAGACGGTCAAACACATAGGCTGCCACTGTCCCCATGAGTCCATTATGTATCCAGCCGCGTGTGTGTCAGAGGGGCAGACCGCTTCTCCTGGCACGGTCCGCTTCGTGGAAAAAATCTTATCCATTGAAGAAACAGCCCAATTTACTAATTCCATCGCAAATTGGTTCGAGTGAGCGCTGAAGTGTCAGACGAGACAAAAAGCAAGCAGGGAGGAGGAAAAAAAACTTAGGGAAGGAAGGAGCAGAAAGATATGCGACTTGCCTTGTCGAGAGCGGAAGTTTAGATCCTTAAAACTACGGATATTATTTTTCTTTATTAACTCCCAAAATATCTTCGGACCCTTTTCCCATTTGCTAAATTCTTTGTCCATTACACTAGGTTTAAAATCTGATTCATATGCAATCCACCTTAGTATTTTGCTCTGCTCTGTCAACCCATATTTTACTAATATCTCATTCCATATGTCAAGCGACAATCCCAACCATGGGTCCAGCTCCTCCTTAAAGTGTGCTCTCAACTTTTTATCATTTATAATGGCCTGTAATGGTGTTTTGTTTGTCAAACCGCATTCTATCTCTTTCCATTTAGCTGAATATGATGGATTTCCTATGTCCAGGAGAATCCTTAAGTGTGCTGCCTTATAGTAACTCTTTAGGCAGGGTAGTGCTAACCCCCCCCGATCCTTGGGTAACTGCAGTGTTCTGAACTTGATCCTTGGTCTCCTTCCCTGCCATATGTATCTCGAGATTATTCTATCCCATTCTGCAAACTCTTTGTCTGTCACTTCCACTGGAAGAGTTGTGAACAGATACAATAATCTTGGTAAAACATTTNTTATGTATCCAGCCGCGTGTGTGTCAGAGGGGCAGACCGCTTCTCCTGGCACGGTCCGCTTCGTGGAAAAAATCTTATCCATTGAAGAAACAGCCCAATTTACTAATTCCATCGCAAATTGGTTCGAGTGAGCGCTGAAGTGTCAGATGAGACAAAAAGCAAGCAGGGAGGAGGAAAAAAAACTTAGGGAAGGAAGGAGCAGAAAGATATGCGACTTGCCTTGTCGAGAGCGGAAGTTTAGATCCTTAAAACTACGGATATTATTTTTCTTTATTAACTCCCAAAATATCTTCGGACCCTTTTCCCATTTGCTAAATTCTTTGTCCATTACACTAGGTTTAAAATCTGATTCATATGCAATCCACCTTAGTATTTTGCTCTGCTCTGTCAACCCATATTTTACTAATATCTCATTCCATATGTCAAGCGACAATCCCAACCATGGGTCCAGCTCCTCCTTAAAGTGTGCTCTCAACTTTTTATCATTTATAATGGCCTGTAATGGTGTTTTGTTTGTCAAACCGCATTCTATCTCTTTCCATTTAGCTGAATATGATGGATTTCCTATGTCCAGGAGAATCCTTAAGTGTGCTACCTTATAGTAACTCTTTAGGCAGGGTAGTGCTAACCCCCCCCCGATCCTTAAGTGTGCTACCTTATAGTAACTCTTTAGGCAGGGTAGTGCTAACCCCCCCCGATCCTTGGGTAACTGCAGTGTTCTGAACTTGATCCTTGGTCTCCTTCCCTGCCATATGTATCTCGAGATTATTCTATCCCATTCTGCAAACTCTTTGTCTGTCACTTCCACTGGAAGAGTTGTGAACAGATACAATAATCTTGGTAAAACATTTGTTTTTATCATTTCTACTCTTGATGTTAAACTTGTGTATGGGACTAAGCTCCATCTTTCCATGTCCGATTTTATTCTAATCATTAACGGGTTAAAATTTATAGCTTTTAATTTGGACAAGTCTTGAGTCAGATTTACTCCCAGATATTTCATAGTTTTTGAGTCCGATATCCAGCTAAATTTTTCTTTAATTAATTGGTCTGGTTGGTAGTTGAAGGTGAGAACTTGGGTTTTCTTTGCGTTTAGTTTATATCCTGACAGCAGACCAAACTCCTCCAATGTCTTCATTAATGCTGGGATCGACCTGTTTGGTTGTGATAGGTATATCAGTACATCGTCCGCAAACAACGCTATCTTTTGTTCCCCTCCCTCCATGCATACACCCTTTATGTTTTCATTTTGCTTTATCCATTGACTTAGAGGTTCCAAATATATTGCAAATAAGAGTGGGCTAATGGAGCAGCCTTGGCGACATCCTCGATGCAATTTAAACACAGTTGATAAGTTTCCATTAATTTTAATCCTGGCCGTGGGTTGGAAATATAACGATTTTATTGTTTCAATGAATGCTTTGCTAAAACCAAATCTTTCAAGCACCTTATATAAGAAGTTCCACCTGACCGAATCAAATGCTTTTTCCGCGTCTAGTCCCAGTATTACCGCCTCTGTACCTTTTTTAATAATATTTTGCATGACTAGCAATGTGCGCCTAATATTGTCCTGCGTCTGTCTTTGCTTTATGAAGCCTGTTTGGTCCAAGTCAATTATTTCTGGCAAAATCAATTCTAACCGTCTAGCCATGATTGCTGTAAATAATCTATAATCTATATTTAGGACGCTTACTGGTCTATAATTTGTACAGTTCAGTTTATCTTTTCCTTCCTTAGGGATGACCGCAATAAAAGCTTCCCTCCAGGATCTTGGCGTTTCTCCTTCCTTTAATACCCAATTAAATGTATTCTTCAACAGCGGAATCAATGGTTTTCTCAACACTTTATAAAATTCAGAAATATAACCATCTGTGCCTGGAGCTTTATTGTTTTTCAAATTAGAAATTTCTGAATTTATTTCTTCTTCCGTAATTTCCTTTGTCAGCAAACAGTTTTGATCATTGGTTATTTTTGGTAAGTTTAATGAATCCAGTACTGTATGCATTTGATTCTCATTATTAATTTCTGTCTGTGAATATAAATTTTTATAATATTTTTCAAAACATTCCTGGATCTCCTCCGTCTTATATTTTATTCTATTTGAGGCATCCTTGATTTTGTAAATATTGTTATTTGATACTTGTTTTTTCATTCTATATGCTAGCAGCTTTGCTGATTTCCCTCCGCCCTCGTAATATCTTTGTTTTGTGTACAAAAGTTTTTTTTAAAGTTTTTTTTTAATCTCATCTTCCAGAATGCAGTTTATTTCCGTTTTTATCCTTTTGATTTCTTGGAGTTTCTCATTGTTCCTACAACTTTGTTCATGCTGCTTTTCTAAATCATTTAAATCTTTTGTAATTTACTAAGTTTTCCTTGTTTTTGCCTTTTTAAATAAGCAGCCTTGGCAATCAGCTTCCCTCGCATTACTGCTTTGCATGCATCCCACAATGTGGAGGGAGACACCTCACCGTTATTATTCTCCTTTACATAAATATCGATTTCTTTCGTAAGTTCTTCCTTCATTTTTCCTTGTAATAAATTTGCATTGAGCCTCCACATTGTTGTTTTTGTTTCTTTTGTCATTTCCAAGGTTAAGTATACTGGGCTATGATCTGATACATCCCTAACCCCTATATCACATGTTTCCACTCTGTATCTATCCTTTTTTTCCATAAAAAAGTAATCTAGCCTTGAATATACTGAGTGGGGCGGAGAGAAATATGTGTAGTTCTTCCCTGATGGGTTTAACTCTCTCCATACGTCCATTATTCCCAGCTCTGTCATTAATTTTCTAAGTTTATTACTTATTGTAGATTTTTGCTTCCCACCGTCTGAACAGTCTTGGCGTGGATTCAGTCTGAGATTCATATCTCCTCCCCATAATAGCATTCCTTCTCCTTCAGCTGTCATCATATCAATCATTTTTCTATAGAAAGACCAATCAGAACCTGGGGGAGCATAGATGTTCAGGATAGTGACCAGCTCTCCTTCTAATCTCCCCTTAATCATCACATATCTTCCTTCATTGTCTTTCTTTTCTGATAGCTTTTCAAAGATGGATTTTCCCGCTATAAGAATTGCCACTCCTCTCCTGTGGCCTGTTCTATATGATGAATAATAAACTTGATTAAACCCATATCTCTTAAGCTTGTCATGTTCCTTCTCAGTCAGGTGAGTCTCCTGCAACAGTGCCACTCCCACCCCCTCCTTTTTCAATTTTCTTAATATTTTAGACCTCTTGATTGGGTTGAGCATCCCATTCACATTAAAAGACACCAACTTTGATAATTTTTTCTGCGTATTCATTACCACCTTGTAGCAACGCTCTCCCCCTCTCTGCACCCCTCCCCTCATGAACCCTCTGGCTACAGGAAAACAACAACAACAACAACAACAACAACAACAACACTTTCAGAACTATCACTGATGAACTCGTGATTAAAAGTAGTCCTTCCTTGAGTGGGGTCTGTATTTTGACCCTTTTTGGGCTATGATGGAATATGTGCCCTAAGAGATGTCCTCTCCCTGCCCGAGGGAGTGGGCTCTTACAGTTGCCCACAGCTTTGTCCATGTGCCGTCCGCGGCAACATAAATGGCAGCCCGACCCATCTGCTATATTAGTAAAATGTCCTTCTCGAATTAACCCGATTAGCGAACATAGATTAGTACAATAATAGTAATAAAGTAATTACCAAAAGTCCACGCTTCTGCCTTTTTTTCTTCATTAGCTCCAGCCTTATAACAACTGATAATAGAAACAAAAAAACATTACATACCTCATTCCTCGTTTTTAATGACATTGGCTCTTACACATTTTCCTGATTCCTCCTAAAGCCTTGTAGTTTCTGTTTAAATCCTGCTGCAGTGTCCTTAGGTGTCTGTCCCTTCTTGGCCCCCACGGTCTTCCAAGTCAGACGTCTGATTTTCTGCAGGCTGGTCTCCGCCGGTGTAGCCACCGCCACCCGAAATCCTCGTCCCGCCATGTCCTTCGTCGCCTCCTCAGCCGTGTCGTAGACCCGCGTCTCTCCCTCGTAGAACACCCGCAGTCTCGCTGGGAATGGTGTCTGGAAGCGTATATTCTTCTCTCGCAGAGCTCTCTTCGCCTCCGCATATTCCTTCCTTTTCTTCAGCACCTCCGGAGCGTAGTCATGGTCCAGAAACACTTTCTTCCCCTCGTACATGAATCCCTTCTTCTGCCATGCCTTCTTTATAATCTCTTCCTTTACTCTGAAGTCCAAAAACTTTACCACTATAGATCTCGGAGGTGATTCAGGTGAGGGTCGTGATGGCAGAGCCCTGTGGGCTCTCTCTATCTGGAAGGAGAAGGACGGAGGTAGCTCCAGTTTTTCTCTCAGCAGGTTCTCCACAAAGTCCGACATCTTTCCGGCTCCTTCCTCTGCCCCCTCCTTGATACCATGAATCCTGATATTCCCCCTCCTGGATCTTCCCTCTTGGTCCACCAGCCTCGTTTCGAACTGCTTCTGTAGCTCCAGGAGTTCCAACGTGGCCTCCTCCATGTGCTACAGGCGCTCCTCCGCGTCTGTTATCCGCTTCTCTGCGTTATCAATCCTGCTGTTAGCTACTTTAATCTCCTCTTTAATTTCGTTTAAGGAGTCCGAGCTTTCCTGGCGAAAATCACGCAGTTCCTGGAGAATTGTTTCCAAGTTTGCCATGCTTAATGTGGCGCAGGCCTCCGGTCTGTCGCTAACTTTTTTAGCTAAATCCGTTAGCCCTGAAGCTAGCGCTTCACTTTCGGCGATTCCTCTTTTTCCTAACTCGGGTTTTAGCTGTTTTCTTTCGTTTTTTCCTCTTGGCATGGTAAATGCCCTTCTTTTTTAATTCATTATATATCTAACTTTTTCCTAGTTTTTCACGAAGTTCGGGCTTACATGAATCTGGGTCGGGGAGCTCGTCTTTTACACTGCCGCCATGTTGGATTCCCCGGAAGCTCCTCAGTACTGTATTTTTCATCCTGTAAGTTGCAGTTTTTTGCATAATTTACATGCCTTGCAACTTATAGGACGAAGTGACATATTTATAGATTTTTTTCCCCATATTTATAAACCATAACACTGAAATATGACCGTTTCATTCATTCTGACTGAAAAAAAAAAAAAGTTCATGATATCTATTGTAGTAATAGTATGGCATGCTGTTGTATCATGTAATAAGAAAACGTGCCTATAATGACAAATTTAAAAAAGTTCAAGACAAAAACAACTGGACTTTATTTATTATACTATTTATTATACTATTATACTATACTTTATTGTTTTTTATTGCATTTTTTAGAATTCACCATGTCCTGGATGACTGAGAATCTTCACTAGCTATTAATGACTCAATCGGCCTGCCATACTCTCCCCACCTCTCTGCTTGAACCTTCAACCCAGCAGCAAGCTGCACCACGGTGGCGAAATGCAGCTAATTTGACCATTAAAGTGCATTTATTAAGAAAATGACAGACAGAAAAACACCTCTGCTATAATTTCGAGCTAACAAATAATTGTTTAGGTAATTTTCTTGTTAAATGTCGGCGAAACGAGCCGCGCTCCTTTTTCCTGTTTGTCACCGCTGAGCGATCACGGAGCACACAGGCACTGAGGCAGCGACACTTTTTTTTTTTAAATAAAGCCGATTTAACCATTAAAGTACTTTTATTAAGAAAACGTTAGACTGAGACACCCCTTTTGCTATAATTTCGAGCTAACAAACAATTGTTTAGGTACATTTCTTGTTAAATGTCGGAGGATAAAGCCGTGATCCTTTCCTGTTTCTTTTTACAGACATGATACCAGCTGTAGGTGCGCGCGCACACTGACTGACGATATGACGTCTTTGTTTTAGCTAAGGTCCTACTTGGAACATAAAATTAGAAAAGATAAATAAATTCACAGACCTTTTTTTAGACGACAGAACAAGAAAAATATAGTTGTGTAGGTTTAAAAAATTTAATACCTCGTCAGATGACGTTTATTACTTTTTAATACTTTTTAATGGCCTTAATTTGTGTTAATTTCATTTACTACCTTTTAATACCTTTTACAACCCCGCGGATACCCTGCCCACCCCCCGTAACGGACTGCTCCCAGGGACAGCATGATCCACGCTGCTCTAAAAGCAGTGAGATTCAGACGGGGGGCCAGTTCTCCCCGCCGCACCACGTTGCTTCCAGATCCGCAGATGCTGTCTCGCCCCTGCAAAAAGTGAGATGCTGGCGCGTGCGCGCGCGTGGAAGATTGTCAGCCCAACCTCCCCTCCCTCACCCGCAATGCTTCCAGAGCCGTGGATCATGCAGGGGGAGCTGAAACACCACCCCCACCCCCTCCCCCGGGTCGGTCGGAAAAACAGCTGACAGCTCTGACAGCTTGGCTTTATTTTCCTTATTAAATAAGGACATTAAAGCTGACCAAATCCACCATGTTACGTTACAATCCTTGAATAAAGCACCAACTATTATTTACATCAATGGTGTTCAACATTTTGTTTTGTCTTCAGTCTCCTCTCTCTGACTGATCCTGTTTGGAAGTAACTCGGATGTGCACCACTGTGAGATATATTAATCCATCCATCCATTATCTTTTAAGCGCTTCCTGCTTTTTGGGTCACTGGTGTCCGTGTCCAGCAGTCACTGTGTGAGAGGTGGGGCATAGTTTGCAAGTATTTTCCATTTTATTTCCATTTTTAATGACATCTATAAACATGTTTAGCATTTACAACCACTTCAATTATTAATGACGTATCCATTTAAATACAATTTTTTTTACATAACAAAAAGGGAACAACATAAACAATAACACAAAGGGACTGAACATGGTTTTTGTTACAACCAATACATCATTCAGAAATTGCAATATTTAGATCTGGTCTGTGTGATTTTAAATAAACCATCCATTTCTTCCAGCATAAAGTAAATGTGTCCTTTTTGTCATTTTCTTCTGCATTTATTCTCTCCATCCTGTATATGTCCATCATGGATGGACATCCAATGTTCATATTCAACTTTGGACTCTCCAGTGAAAGCCATTTGTTCGTGAGGGCCTTGTTGCACATCACTA
>JBBPBX010047927.1:13268-25956 GCA_038048925.1 Garcialebias charrua | reverse complement strand
TGTTGATTGGGAGCAGACGGCAATGCACACTTTCCAGTCCAGTTGTTGGTGGTAATGTGCTTAAAATAAGTTTGCCAACCGCCAATAAACTTAATAGAAGAAGAAGAAGCCGCTCTGCTCTGTGACCAATGAGCTGACAGCCCTTTTACACACGTGATTGAAACTACAGAATCCGGCTCATCTCATTGGTCCAGTCTTGGCAGTTTACGGAAGACACGGCGCAACAGGATTTGAAGATGGACGCAAGCGGCAAACATTCAGGGGATTTAAACAGTGAACATAGATCACCTTCGAGCCTGACTACTCCCCCCAGGAAAAAAAAGAAACGGCTGCAAAAATACAGAGTCGAGTGGGAAAAGGAATGGTGTCACCAGACGGCAGAAACATCGAAGCTGGACCGTAGGAGCAACGAGCTAACATGCTAACAGACCTTACTGTAAGATGGACGGGTGGATGGTGTCACCAGACGGCAGAAACAGAGGAGCTGGACCGTAGGAGCAACGAGCTAACATGCTAACAGACCTTACTGTAAGATGGACGGGTGGCTGGTGTCACCAGACGGCAGAAACAGAGGAGCTGGACCGGAGGAGCAACGAGCTAACATGCTAACAGACTACTGTAGGATGGACGGGAGGATGTCATGTGTGGCTGGAACGCGTGAATGATTATGGCTACAAAGCGAACTGCACTGTTTGCAAGCATACTTTTTCTGTAGCCCATGGTGGACAGTTTGATGTGAAACAGCATGCTTCTGCAGTTGGACACATAAGAAACGTGAAAAACAACAAAACCAGGAGAACCCTTGAAAAAGTGGATAATAATAATAATAATAATAATGAATTCCATTTATAATGCACTTTTCATTAATAAAAATCTCAAAGTGCTACAAATTGTAATAAAGCAAAGATCAAAATAAAACAAGTGATAAAATCAAATAAAATCAATAATAATATCGACTAAGATCAAGATAAAATCATGTGGATGCAGATTAGGCTTGCTTAAAAAATAAATAAAATAAAACAAGTGATAAAATCAAGTAAAATCAATAATGATATCAGCTAAGATCAAAGATAAAATCATGTGGAGGCAGAATAGGCTTGCTTAAAAAGAAAGGTCTTTATGCTGCTTTTAAAGTCAACCAGTGACTGTGGAGCTCTCAGGTCATCAGGGAGGGAGTTCCACAGGCGGGGGGCAGCCACACAGAATGCTCGGTCTCCCATGGTCCTCAATTTGGTCCGAGGAATATGAAGGAAATTACTGTTCTGTGATCGTAGAGACCGGGTGGATGAATATGGTGCAAGAATGTCCTTTAGATAGTCAGGTGAAGTGCCGTGCAAGCATTGATGGGTAATGAGAGCAGTTTTGTATTGAATTCTGTAGGTGACAGGAAGCCAATGGAGGTTATGGAGAATGGGTGTAATATGTTCAAATTTACGAACTCTCAACAGAATCCTTGCTGCACTGTTTTGAATGTATTGAAGTTTCTGAAGGTTTTTGCCAGGGATACCAATAAACAGGGAGTTGCAGTAGTCGAGCCTGGAGGAGACAAAGGCATGGACGAGTTTCTCAGCATCAGGAAAAGTCAGAGATGGGCGAAGTCTGGAGATGTTTCGAAGATGGAAGAAGCAGGTTTTAAACAGATGCTTAATGTGATTTTCAAATGTAAGATGAGAGTCCATTTTTATTCCAAGATTTGTAACAGAGGTGGAGAGGGGGATGTCTTGACCAGAGAAGGAGATTGTTGTTAAAGTTGATGTTTGTATCTGGTGAGGGGTGCCAATCAATATGGCCTCAGTCTTCGAGCAGTTTAATTGAAGAAAATTCTGATTCATCCATGCCTTTATTTCCTCCAGGCAGGCAGAGAGAACAGTGAGTGAAGACGGAGATAGGGATGATGATGATGTTCCAGTCCTGATGTAAAGCTGTGTGTCGTCGGCATAGCAGTGAAAAGAAATGTTGAACTGATTGATAATTTGACCTAAAGGCAGCATGTAGAGGGAAAACAGCAGGGGCCCCAGAACTGACCCCTGAGGGACACCACAGGAGACACCGACTGTCTGGGAAGTGGCATTGCCAAGGCTAACACATTCCAGCCTATCGGAGAGGAAAGATCTGAACCAGTCCAGGACAATGTCACAGAGACCGACCTCCACATGAAGACGGTGGAGGAGGATATTATGGTCCACAGTGTCGAAGGCTGCAGTGAGGTCAAGGAGGACAAGGATGGAGGGAGAACCAGTGTCAGCAGCCATGAGGACATCATTTGTTACTCTCAGCAGTGCAGTCTCAGTACTGTGAGCTGCTCTGAATCCAGACTGGAATTTCTCATACAGGGAGTGTTGTTGTAGGTGGTCCTGCAGCTGAGCAGCAACTGCTTTCTCCAGCACTTTGGACAGAAATGGGAGGTGGGAAATTGGGCGGTAATTAGAAAAAATGTCGGGATCCAAATTAGATTTTTTCAGAAGAGGCCTAATGATGGCAGTTTTTAGAGGCAATGGAACATGACCAGATTGTAGAGACTTGTTTATTATTTGTGTGATTAATGGGCTTATTGCAGAGTGATTGGATTTTATGAGAGACGAGGGGAAGGGATCCAGGGCGCAGGATGAAGGCTTCATTTTCTTGAGGATGGTCTCTACCTCACTCTGAGCGACTTCATCAAAGCTGCTCAGGGTCCCAGAAAGCAGACGGGTAGATGGTACACTAAGATCAGGGAGGTTGTGGAGCTGAGATCTGATAGTGTCAACTTTGTTTTTAAATGATGAGAGGAACAGGTTGCATTTTTGAACAGAGTCCTCATGAGTTTGTTTAATGGGATTAAGCAGATGAGTTATTGTGGAGAAGAGCTGTTTAGAGTTTCCAGGGCAGGTGTTGATGATGTTGGAATAATATTTGGAGCGTGCTTCTTTAAGCGAATAGGCGTACGCTTTCTGATGTTCTTTGTACGCTTGCTTGTGCACAGAGAGACCAGATGATTTTACACGTCTCTCAATAGCACGGCCAGTTGCCTTCATCCTGCGCAGCTCATCAGTGTACCAGGGGGCTGAACGGGAGAAAGACACCAGTCTTGACTTCAGTGGAGCATGTATGTCCAGAAGCTCCTGGAGAGATTGGTTGTAATAATCCACAGAGTCATCTGCAGATGAGTGATTAACAGCGGTCAGGGTGTGAAGATCAGCAGACAAAACATCAGGGGAAATGTTTTTATAGTCACGGAACTGGATAGGTCGTTTTGGGTTAGAAGCAGGCGAAGTTGAAGGCACTTCCAGGGAGATGACCCTGTGGTCTGAGACACCCAGGTCATATACAGACAAGTTATTAAGTACAGTGTCTGTAATCACCAAATCCAGAGTATGCCCCATGTTGTGCGTAGGGGCGACCACATGTTGGGTGAGGTTGAGAGATTCCAAAAGAGACTTAAAATCTGTTGCCAGAGGGGAAGAGGAATTGTCCATGTGGATATTCAGATCGCCAAGAAAAATAGTTTTTACAGGGGAGGTGCAGAAAAAAGTGAGGAGGTCATGTATTTCTGAGTTAAATGAAACATGTGGTTTGGGAGGTCTATAAATCAATATAACGTTCATCAGGAGTGGGGCTTTGAAGTTGAAGGCCAAACATTCAAAAGAAGAAAAATTATGAGAAGACAGATGTGACAATTTTAAATTACTGCGGTAAATTACAGCCAGACCACCACCGCGGCCAGTGCTGCGGGCTCTCTGCAGATAACTGTATCCAGATGGACAAGCTTCATTCAGAGAACTGAACACGTCTGGTTGATGCCAGGTTTCTGTGAGGCACATGAAGTCCAAGTTTTTCTCCAGAATGTGATCATGAATTAGACATGATTTATTGGATAGTGATTGTACATTGAAAAGTTCTATTTTAATGCTAGTTGGTGTAGGAGCTTTTTGAACCGGTTTAAGCAGACTGAAATCCACTCCACGTTTTCCTTGCCACCTCGAGAAGATCACTGAAAGTCTTCACCTGGTTGGCAGGTAAAAATTCAATAATTTCCAGTGTAGTGGTGAACCATGTTTAATTATTGATAGTTATAAACAAAAGTGTACAATTGACACGTACAAATAAATACATAATTGTGAATTTACTTTACACTATGCAAACATACAACCTTGTCCATCTTTTAAAAAATCACAATTCATATAGGTAATTAATAAATACATTTCAAAATGTAGTTTACATACAATGCTAATTTATAAATATAAACAATACACGTTTTTCCATTTATTTATCACTACATAACCTAGGCTATGTATTACCAATGAACTTTAACACCTTTTGGCAGGCTAAACATGTATGGTAGGGATGCTCGATATTGACTTTTTTGCCGATATTCGATATGCCGATATTGTTTAACACTTAATTTCCGATTACGATATTAACCGATATTACAAACCGATATTAAGGTGAAATTATATATCTCCTGTCAGGGACATTTTGTCTGCTTTATTGTGTTGCCCCACTGGATACATTCCATAGGCAAACAGTCTGTAGAAAATAAGAACCATTTCAACTGAAGTTGTGGAAAAACTGCCATATTTATTTTTAAAAAAAAATTTAAACAATAGGTTGGATCATGCTCTCCCTGAGATAATCCTGACAATACCCACTATAGCTAGGACAAATTTGACTTAAATAAAATTAAACATTGTAGCTGTAAAAGTGCTTGGAACATGTAATGTCAACTAAAATAACAAGTAAAATGTACAGCCAACTATAATTTTTCATTGTTAAATAAAATGTGGCTGGCAGCAATAACATTTTGAAAACTGCACATTTCTATGAGGTACAAACAACACTTGAGAAATGAGGTAAACTGCAAAGAAAAGAAACAAAAGTGCACAAATATGGACAGCCTTGGCTGCCCATCACTTGGCCATACAGTCATTGAAATGATAAACTCGGCTCAATCAGCCCTGCTCCATATGAGCAAAATCAAAAAGATGCTACATGTATATCAAAGTGGTGTGCAATAAAAACAGAAAGGCACACAGTTTCAGTCCAGACCTTTCAGATTAGAAAATAAAGTCCTTTACACAGTTGAATTAGACTGAAAGATTGATGAGCCCATTTAACTGGCCATAACTATAATAAAAAAAAAACAGGTACAGTACAAAACAGATAAATAAAATATAATTGCTTACTTTGAGCTGATCAAGCTTGTCTCGTCTGTTAGCACGTCCGAGCACGTCGGAGCTCCGTACCTTGTGCTGCTCCTGCCGTTTAGAGGAAGGACTGTTAGCTTGTTAAGTCCATACATTTGAAGCCATAAGAGTTTACTTTAATAAACTTACCGAAAGCCGTTTCTCAGTGGTGTTCGTTCATCCAAAACAAGCTGACCACGTTAGCTGTTGTTAGCTGCCGCCATTAGACCTGCACTCGTTAGCTCCGTGCTAACGAGTCCATCCATCCAAAAAAGGCTGTCGGAGCTGCTTCTCCACGTTAGCTGGGTGTCCATCCGACATCTTAGGCTGCTAGGCGGACATCGAAACGAGCTCCCGGCCGCCGCGCGTCGGTTCGGTTCTGGTGGACCGCGTTACTGTTGTTAGCCGCCGCCATTAGACCTGCACTCGTTAGCTCCGTGCTAACGAGTCCATCCATCCAAAAAAGGCTGTCGGAGCTGCTTCTCCACGTTAGCTGGGTGTCCATCCGACATCTTAGGCTGCTAGGCGGACATCGAGACGAGCTCCCGGCCGCCGCGCGTCGGTTCGGTTCTGGTGGACCGCGTTACTGTTGTTAGCCGCCGCCATTAGACCTGCACTCGTTAGCTCCGTGCTAACGAGTCCATCCATCCAAAAAAGGCTGTCGGAGCTGCTTCTCCACGTTAGCTGGGTGTCCATCCAACATCTTAGGCTGCTAGGCGGACATCGAGACGAGCTCCCGGCCGCCACGCGTCGGTTCGGTTCTGGTGGTCCGCGTTACTGTTGTTAGCCGCCGCCATTAGACCTGCACTCGTCTCTGGACCCCAAGCGTTGTTGCCAGGTTGCCAAACCCAGCAGTTATTTTATCGGACTTTTGTTATCGGAAGAGAAACCGATACCGATATGTAGAGATTTTACATTTTTATGCCAATATCGGTCCGATAATATCGGTAGGCCGATATTATCGGACATCCCTAATGTATGGATGAGCTGTATAGGAATGTGTGACTGCAAACAGCCTGATAGACCACCTCACCACCTCACCTCAGGAGAAAGAAAGGTGGCAGTCCCAGGAAACAGCAGAGAAGTGGATGCAAGTTCTTCAGGCAGCTGACCTCCCCAACAGAACACCTGAACTCACACCTGGCCTCAAATGCTCCCATCATTCATGGTTGAGCAATGGCTAAGCAGTTCCATGTGATCCAGGTTTGAACTTGAGAAAAACATCATACAGACTGTCTACCTACACTTCAATCAAAGTAAGGGAATTCTTTTTCTTTTTCTGCTGCTTCGAGCTTTCTTAGAGCTCATGGACTTGTTTTTCATGCACGTGGACATGGACTGCACACCAAGGCACTGGTGTCACTATGGTTGCAACATGTTTCTGATGGATGTGATTTGCTGCTGGTTTGCTGCTGATTGATGTCAATGCAGTAGCTGCTGCTCTTTCAGAAGTGTTCATGTTTGACATCATTTGCTGATGAAGGATGGATGGATGGTGATTTGCTGCTGAATGATGTCAATACAGTAGTATATAGTCAATACAGTAGTATATATATATATATATATATATATATATATATATATATATATATATATATAGTAAAATGGGTGTTTGGTTAGGGAGGGGGCCCTGTGAGCTTCGGTGCCCAGGGGCCCCTGGGGTTGTTAATCCGGCCCTGCAGAGATGAGAAGTGCATACCTTATATGGAAGTGCTGCATTTCACTCCTGACAAGCGGTTTTATTTTTCTTTTCATTTTCATTGTTTTAGGCCTTTGGTTTTGGATGGAATGGGTGGAATAGATAAATACATCTACATGTTTATTCTTTGTTGTTGCTTGGTGTATGTTGTTGGCTAGAGGTTTAATTTGTTTTAGGTTGTTGCAGGTGGAGGCGTGAACAAAAGCACAACTCTACCTCCACCCTTCCTTGTCTCTCGACACGCCCATTTTCAGGGAGATTTTGGAAGGAGGAGTTACCGTCTCAACCTGGGTTTAGTCTCACTTTAAGTACGACTCGAGTCCGAGTCCCAAACTCGAGTCCCCATCTCTGCTTCTCACTGATAGGAAGCAGATCTGCCAGCTGATCCACCGTGCCGCCCCCAGAAACAATCAACAATAGCAAATGCAAAAAAAAAAAAAAAAAATGGTATTAAGGTAGTATACTGTACTTGTAATTGTTTTAATGTGACTTTAAGGCGGTTAATTTCTCCTTAGTTGTGTAACACAGAAAATAATTGTTCCTCAAAGTCAAACAGTGGAACTCTCATTAGTTAAAAAATGAAGCACATCAGTGGTGGGGAAAGTATTTACAGGTCTCAGTGAATGTAAGCATACTAAAACAACTCTGTAAAAATACATCATATTTTCTTCTTTCAGGCTGTTCCCTCTTCAGTGGTTGTCAAAGTGAGTCAAGCTCCTCCATCTCCTATGCCCTCTGCATCCTCTAACCTGTCTCTACCTACCTGCATCCGGTTATGTAAAACGTCTGGGATGGGACGACCAGATCGGAGCAGAGGTGCTTTGTCTGGGAATTCGGGCCAGTTTACACGGCGCATATTTTGAGTGTAACCGCTACTTTCTCTTTGCGACTTTGCTTATCGCCTACACGATGCTGCTGGCCCCCCTCTTTGACTCCGATACTTTTCTGATCCTGCTCTCAAGGTGGAAGTTTTTCGCAGACCCCCCGTTGATAATGTAAACATCTCCCGCGGAGCTTTTGTTTGAACACATGCACGTAGCACGCACGCGCAGACAGCCGGCATTTTAACAATGGCGGTGGACTGGACAGTGGACACACGCACCACTTTCTGAACTATAGCTGATGGAATATATTTTGATTCTCATATTTAATTATTCTACACCTTACCTGCATCTGTGTTGGAAGAGAGCCAGCTGCCTGGATCCAGTTGTCGCTGTTAACGAGGCAGTCGGACATTTCACGTGTCACGCTGCACTATAACATACTAAATGTGCTATATATTAACAGTTTAACAATAATAAACAGTATTTATGTTAGCGTGGGAGATATTTACATTTATCTGAGCTAAATGAAGCTATCTGGACTCGTTACGTCATGCCTAACATGCTGCTGAAAATGAAGACACCAGGTTGATTTTTAATTTATTTGTTTATTCAACACCACAAACTCATGTCACAAACACTGAGAATTAAATTGAACACTTTTAAAAACACGTTAACCGAACTTTAATGAACTGGACTCTGTTGTTTTCATCCTGGTGGACACTGGACCCAGATCCGAACCGCCGGTCCGCTTCGTGGAACAGCTTCGACCTCGCAGGAAAAAAATAAAACCTCAGTTGGTTGTTCTGTGATTGAACTAAACACAAGGAAACATTATTAAGAACATTGTTTACCTTGTAGCGCTGCTGGAAATCAGCTGATTCTCACGGAGTAAAGTCCAACATCGTCACTCGGTTCTGGTTCTGCTCAGCAACTGGTGTGCAGCTTGTTAGATGAAGCGGTCCCACTTGGTGTCAAATCTGTTGACTCTTATCCAAATTCCAGCTTTAACTTGTTGTTAACTTGTTGACAGCAACTTGTAGTTAGATGATTTTTGCCAGAGAGGAAAACAGACGAGGCAGACTGCCTCGGTGCTCTGTTTACCTCAGGCAGCATGCATGCACAGTAGTGAAGGTTCCAAAAATCACAGCGCCATCTAATGGCCCAGCATGGTAACTACAGTGAAATCATGAGGACGGGAGGTGGGGGGGGAGAGAGTCGTATCCACAGAATTCGCCCATGTCAACGCAAAACTTTTCACCTAATTAACATACCCAAAACATCCGTTTCCCCCACACAGTGTCCGTGTAAACAGGGCCTTAGACTAGCAAAGTTTTTTGAGAAGCCTCTGCTATTGGGTTGTGAGGTGTGATTTGTCAATTTACATACAGTTGTGTGTCTTCAGTCAGAGACCTCAAGAAACCCCTACTGTTAAGGTGTGATTGGTCAATTTACATGTATGTGTTACCTCAGCTTGCAATTTACATAGGTTGGTGCGTGTCTCCTAAGACTGTTATAACTCCACTCGCACACAATCTGCTCATAGAATTGATAAAGCCCTCTGGATAGAGGTTGAAACGTTTTCTGTAACAAATAAAGTCCAGTTGATCTTGTATTGAACGCCTTTTATTTTATTTTATCATGTACTGGACGACTGAGAATCTTCACCAGCATACTAAGAGGACCACTGGAACAGCTCAAAGAGACGAATGTGTATCCCGCATCTCAATTAGACCAAGGTTAGGTCCACTACAAAAGGCTGGGGGAAAAAAAGGTGCTTCTCAGCAGACTGCAGGGATTGCAGCAGGCTGCAGCCAATATAAACATACCAAAGAGGTATAAAAACACTCCGTCTCTCAGGGTACATAACAGTTTTTTTTCCCCATAGGTGAAATATATGCTAACTGATAATGATAAGGATAGCAATGTTAATGATAATAATAATAATAATAATTTGATTTTTAAAATTAGTAAAATGTAGCACTTTGAGATTTAGTCAGAGTCAGAGCATCTTTATTGTCATTTGCACCGCATGTGGTACATGTGATGAAACAAGATTATGTACACAGGGTCCCAGTAACACCCAACAACAAAATGTAAGAGAAGAACAGTAATAACATCTAAGATATGACTAAGAAAAACATCAACTAAAAAAATACACTAAGCACTAATGTAATAGAAAAACATAATTCCAAACAACAGCATGAACATGAGTCTGTATGAGCGGATGGGCAATTTTTATTTAAAATGCAGTACCGCTAATAACTAATTATCTATCAGTAAAAACCAATAAACTTATTTACAAGCTCTTATGCTGCTTGTTTTACCTTTTTCCCCACCGTAAACAGCAGAGAGGAGGAAGGGTGTGAGGGGGAGGGGGGCAGAGCTGAGAACAGACTCGGATCTACCATGTAGGTAAATGCCTGGGGGTCCCATTTCAGCAGTGGCCCCGGCCCCGCCTCGCCCTGTGCAGTCACCTACATCACTAACATTGATCCTGCTTGTTAATGTACATTTAACATAAAAATAATTATAGTTACGATGAAAATGATCATTAAATAAAGATTTTAACACTGGACTCTGTGTCATCAAACGGGTTATTCACTAAACTCTCGGTCATGTGCTCATTCAGTTTGCACTACTTCTTATATTTGCACTAATGTTTGTATTACATTACTGCCTATAGTCATACTACTGTTTACATTCACTGTTTACATTTATTAATACTGTTTACATTTATTACTACTGCTTTACATTTATTATTACTGTTTACATTTACACTACTTTTATCTACACTACTGCAGATACATATACAGCATTCTCTGACTAGCCTTATCTAAGGATGCCAAATGTGCCTTATGTGCCTTACTTCATATGCCACTTTGCCTATATACCAACATCAACTACCTCATACATATACATGTACTGTGTACATTAACTCATATGCTGCTGTGCCACTCTTTGCAAATGTCAACGCTAGAAACTTCAGTTTATTTTATAGATATACGTTTTATACTTTTTATACTACTATGCAAAAACTCAGGACAGTATTACACTTTTATTATTTCATTTTATGCTTATGTTCATTGGGTGTTTGGTGTTTTAGGGGTGTTTGGTGTTTCAGTGTTGGTGTAAATTTTCATACTTTTATACTATTATGAAAAAACTCAGGACAGTGTTACACTTTTTTTTACTATTTTATGCTTATGTTTATTAAATGTTTTAGTGTTTAGTGTTTAGATGGTTACTGTTGCACCGAGGGACTGAGAGAAACGCAATTTCGGCCCTGTGTATGTCCTGTACATATTGCAGTTCTGACAATAAAGTTGACTTTGACTTTGACTTTGACTAAATACGCAATTTAAAAAAACGGTCGATTTCTTTATCCCCCTACTAAAAATGGACTATTCCATCTTGTCATCTTCCGGGTCACTCAGAGGTGAACTCGGGGGCTAATTCTGTGGCTACTGTTTGTGCTGGGTACTTGGATAAATCCGTAGAGAACCCCGCTGTTTCAAGCCAAATTAACGTGGCCGGAGGATTTTATTGTGTGTTTTGTGTCGACCATTTGACGGTGAGTCGTTATTTTTATGTATTTTAGTTACTTTTCATTAAATCTGTTGACTACCTATAGACGCTAACTCTGTGTCTGCCTGTTGGTAGTGCTGGGTTACTAATGGATAAATCCGTAGAGAACCCCGCTGTTTCAAGCCAAATTAACGTGGCCGGAGGATTTTATTGTGTGTTTTGTGTCGACCATTCGACGGCGAGTCGGTTACTTTATGTATAAATGCGGTGGCGACACACCCGTGTATTTGAGATTTAAACGTGGTTTTAGGGATTAAAAGATCATTCTATTTTTTGTTAATTTCGTGGCCGAATAGAATATATGTACGTAAAGTATTAAATAAATCCTTTGATTTTTGTAATTTCATCCTTTTAGGATCATTTTTGTTACTTTTCAGTTGGCAGTGTAGTGCAAATATTGATAACGCTGCCGGCTATATATAAATATATATATATATATATATATATATATATATATATATATATATATATATATATATATATATATATATATATATATATATATATATATATATATATATATATATATATATATATATATATATATATATATATAATATATAAATAGTGGATTAGATTAGCTTCCCCTAATTTTCATAAGACATTTGTGCTTTTGAAATTGTGGACCTAAAAAAAATTAATAAGCGTTTTAGAAATTGTGGAACTAATTTTTTAATTAGCGTTGCCCAGCACTGGAAGCTAGATTTCACTGCAGCCTCGTTTTTGGCTGTGGGTTTCATGAACAAACTCTGCTGCGATGGCAGTTTGCCTTTTAATTCTTGGCAGAATGTGTTGCTTTTCTTGAAGGCTAGCTTGTTTAGCGTACTTAGCTCCGTGTTTAGTTTCAAAACAGACACCGCCTCGTAACACAAAAGACATACCGGTCTTTCTCCTGGAAGCACAAACAAGTATTCGCCTTCCCATCTTTCTTGAAACTTCCGTCTGCATCAACTTTTCTCTTTCTGGACATTTTGGGATCATTATTTATATCTCAATTCCACTCACTGGCATGAAGGTAGAAACACTCATAGATATCATATATAACACTAGATACCCCATAGCCTGCTCAGTGGCAGGATTTAGGGCGGCCATCTTGGAGTTGTCACCCTCGAACCTTGCTGCACCAAAACAACAGAGATGCCTCCGCATTGCTCGGCTTATTCGTGTTCAAATCGGAAAACTGTTGATGTCAGGGACCGGGGGATAACTTTTCACAAGTAAGATGAACATATTATTGTTAGTATTTTGTGAATGTAATATTACTGTACTGTATTTATGCCCACCATACAGTATATATGTATGCTGTATATATATGTGTGTATATATGTGTATATATATATATATATATATATATATATATATATATATATATATATATAACACACACATACGTGTGTATATATATGTATACTGTATAT
>JBBPBX010047927.1:0-12196 GCA_038048925.1 Garcialebias charrua | reverse complement strand
TATATATATATATATATATATATATATATAGTTATATATATATACAGTAGTTATATATATAGTTATATATATGCTTATCTGAATATGTATATATAATAATATGTATATATATATATATATATATATATATATATATATATATATATATATATATATATATAATATAATTACAGTATCTGAATATGTATACAAAATGTGTGTGTGAATAAATTGCTTCTTTGATTGCATCTTGTTAAACATGTACATTAAAGTATTATATTCCACCAAAATTATTTAAATATGCTAAACTATATGTTCCTATACATGCAGTTTTAATTGCTGTATGCCTAAAATTTAAATAAGTGACAATGGGATTACTATTCAGCGTGTTATGATTGATTAAATGCGCTGATACTTTATTGTGCCTGTCAAATATATAAGGCTGAGTGGAGCGGTGGACATCCCCAAGATGGCCGCCTGAAATCTCGTCGGCTCCAATAGGCGAGAGCAGTCCATGGGGTATCTAGTGTTCTATATAAGATATCTATGGAAACACTGCTGCGGCTTCCGTAGTCGAAAGGCATTGTGGGCTACCGTAGATGAAAGGCATTGTGGGAAATGTAGTTTTTGGTCAAAACACGCTCGTATTTATTTTTAGACACTCAAAACTTTTAAACTAAGCTCTCGCGGGCCACATAAAATGACATGGCGGGCCACATCTTCCCCGCGGGCCATGTGATTGACACATGTGGTCTAAGCTAAAGCCCATAATGTCCAAAAATAGCCTGGAGACAGTAATTCATGCAATCATTACATCCAGGCTTGACTATTGCAACTCGCTTCTTTTTGGTATCAGTCAAACTCCATAGCTAGACTTCAACTGGTCCAAAATGTGGCAGCCCGATTTTTAACCAGTACAAGCAAAAGAGAGCACATTCGACCTGTTTTGGCCTCCCTGCACTGGCTACCGGTTCACCTTTGAATCTAAATCAAAATGCTTTTGTATATATAAATCACTAAACAGCTCTTCCCCCTCCTATCTTACTGATCTGTTCCAGCCGTATGTCCCACCACATTCTCTCAGATCAGCAGACCAGTTGTTCCTCACAGTTCCAGGATCCCATCTCAAGCACAGAGGTGACAGGGCCTTCTCTATCGCAGGCCCAAGACAGTGGCACAAGTTACGAGTTGCTTGTCAGACAGGCCCCCTTCCTCACATTTTTAAAATCTCGCTTAAAAACACACTACAGTATTATTAACTGTCTTTCAGCACTGTCATCTGTGCTGAGCCTGTGTGCATCACACTGAAGGTCATTTTATGGCTCCCAAAACCAATTTATCATCTATATAATAATAATAATAATAATAATAATAATAATACTAATAATAATAATAATAATAATAATAATAATAATAATAATAATAATAATAATAGTGTAGAATAGTGTAGTGTGGAGGTGTAGAAGTGGAGCTGAAAGAAGAAAGTTGTGCTGTGTAGTGATGCCCACAGAGCCTCACTGTGTTAGATAAAGTATGAAGTTAGATTCAAATTCTTTAGGAAGGGACTGATCAAAGATAATGATAAAAAAAATAAAAAAAATAAAAAAACTGGATGCCTCAATACAACTCACACACTGAGGCAGGAGTACACAAACATTCCCATGAATTTAACTAAAGTAAACATATGTTCTCCTCTGACATCTACTGATTACTTTCTGTGTCTCTGCTTTCCCTCCTGTTTCAAAGTCCCCACAGTAACACATCTTCACTGGCAAAACATTTAGTAGATGAAAATGTAGCTCCAGCCTACAATGAAGTCGTTATTTAAAAAAGAAAAAAAAAAAATCTTAGTTATATTTGCTGTATTGCCCAAATCACTCATAAATTATTGGAATCAGTGACACTGCACTGAAAAAAAAGTATTAAAGTAAACCTTCCTGTTGAAGATGCTAATACCTCCTGAAGCTCATACAAGTTTGATAGAAATATCACAAAGACTTGAAGCTGTATCAGTTCTTGACAAGGCTTCAAAAGGCAAGAGTGGAAGGGAACAAGATGTATGTATTATTATCTGTCTTTTTTGTGCACTTTTTTTATTTTTTTATTAAAAAGCAACATGCCAACTTCCATTTAGGTGTGTGGCTGCATTTAGAGATAAGAAAATTCACCATCATAAATGGGGTTGCCTTGTCAATATCCAAGATGGCCACCATCACATATTTGTAAACTGGTCATGCCAATGATTTGGGGAAATTATGCTTTCTAGATTTTACATTGCTTAAATGTATAGTTTCCTCAAAAAGTTTGGGTTGACAAAGAATATTCTATGGTAGCTAAGGCCACCATTGACCATCGCCTGGCTGCTTCAGTGGACCTGGTTGTGGATGCTCCCTCTGCTCACCAGGATGATCCATCACTCTGTGCTGTCCCTTTACCCTGCTGCTAGGCCCAGGGGATAAGCAGCTCTGTAATCCCTCCACCAACCATACCTCTCTCTTCTGTTCCTCCTGGGCTCCTCTCTTCTCCTCCTCCACTGTCTGCTCCTTTACAGCTAGCGTAGCCTCCACCTGCACAGGCCGCACCTCAGCCTCCTCTCCCTCAGATGGTGGAGGAGTCAGTAGTCCTGCAAGTTCATCTTCTTGTCATGATCCACGTTCTGTCTGCCATAGTTATGTTAATGATCCACGTTCTGTCTGCCATAGTTATGTTATATTCTTGGTTTATCATGTCATGTTCACAGCAAACAAATCATTGTTCCCTCCGCCCTCATGCCCAATGCCTCATTAACGATCATTGCACTCACCTGTTTGTTCCTGTATTTAAGCTCCACGTCCACAGTCATTCCTTGCCAGATTTATGAACAGTTTTGCCTAGTAGTTATCCAGCGCTCATGTCTTGTCCTGTCTTGCTTGCTACAACTCTGTTTTGGTTTTTTGGTCTCACGTCTCTCGTTTCAGCCCCCATTGGTACTGTTTCGGACTCTGCTTCTCTGGTTTTGACTCCTGCACACACTACAGTGTACTGGACTTCGCCCTCCTGCCTCTACCCTTGTCGGATCTGATCAGCCATCTGCCTTACGGAAACGAACCCAAGCCTGCCTTTCACGACCATGAGATAAGCCTGCCTCTTCCAACATTATTCGCCTCTCTGCCTCCTGTGTATGACCTCGCTTCGAACCAAGGAAAAACCCATTTGTGTGAAAGTCTGCACGAAGGGCCGACGTAAACAAGGAAGTGAAACTGAACTACGTCACCACCGGCCTACGTCATCAAGGAATTCCCTTCCGACCAGAAACAGCCTAAAAAGAATCCAAGCTACCGGTGACTATCAGGGCCCACTCCAGCTTCCTGTTTCTTAATAAAATTGTTAAAACTTTTCCAGTGTTCAATTTATTAGTGAAACTCAAAAACACAGTCTTGACACTTCTCTTGAAGCTTGTTTAAAATATTCTGCCATCTTTGATATGCTGTCCAGTGATTATTTTAAAAACTTGTTCTGACAAATCTGTTGGACTCCTGGCAAGGACCATTGCAAACATGTTCCTGTTTTGAGTTTTCTACATTCACCTTATATTCTGTGGGTGGAAGAAGGTGAAACACCCACACCTGCCTCCACCGTCATTCACCCCACTCTGGGCCCCTGAGCAAGGCCCTTAACCCCCACCATATGCGCCCTAAAAAAACAGGTCTCTCTTGAAAATAAGTTATTGTGGCTCAATGAGACTACCTGGATAAAAAAAAAGGTAAAGGGAAAAAAAAAAGGAAAAAAGTCTAGCTACTTTTACTATTTTTTTGCCATCTTATTTTAATTTGTTAAAAAAAAAATCTGTATGCCTCTTTTATGATAGTCTATTGTTGTCATTGTTGTCCATTGTTCTGGCGACTGTGGCTGAGTGGTTAGAGCAGTCGTCCTCTACTGCAAGAGTTGGGGGTTCAAATCCACCAGCAGTCACATGCCGAAGTGTCCATGGGCAAGACACTGAACCCTCATCGCCTCCGATGTGTGTCCCTTCGGTGTATGAATGTGACCTAAACCTCTGATTAGTCTCTTTAGAATGATTTGTTCAATTAGTTTTGTATAGATCTAGTAGAGTGCTGTACGAATGGGTAAATAAGGACACAGATTGTAGTGTAAAGCGCTTTGAGTATCTTGATTAGATAGAAAGGTGCTATATAAGTACAGTCCATTTACCATTCATCATTTGTTGAAATCAGATATCTCTTGTAAATGAGTCATCAAGGCTCAATGGGAATAATCTGTCTAAAGGATGAATGAAAAATATATTATTTTTTATGAGCACCGCTCTCGAACTTCTTCCCCAACATGTTGACAGCTGTCAGTCAATCATCGAGAAACACGTCCCAAAATTAGCAATGCTATTTCTGACTGGTCAGCTCCTGGACCATAGGCCCACATGGGTCACTTTTAACTTGGTTTAGTCAGGGTCACAAATATACATTTGAAGTGACTGACAGAAAGCCTGAGAAGTTTTACAAAGTTTTACAACTCATAACATGACCTCAAAAAAATAAGCCCCCTAACATTGTAGGACTATGGGCTTCAGCCCAGATAAGCCTGCAAGTTAAAGCAGCCCAGACTGCATTGTACAAGCAGAACAACAAACAAAACACTTATGTTCTTCTACCTTGTACCCACTTGAATATTTTGCAGTAAAAACTTTGAAAGTTATGCACCATAACTCATGTTCCCTGAAGGAAGGGAACAAGGTGCAACATCAATGCTATGGAAAGTTGCGCCCCGCGCGATTACCTGAAGGAATAATAATAATAATAATAATGTCTATTCCTGTCATCTGCGTATGTTCCCATACACAGACGAAATTCGTCTCTGCATTTAACCCAACCACCTACCAGGTGGTGCAGTGAGCAGCCCGAAAGCGCCTGGGGAGCTGGAGAAATAGGTGTGCACTCATAGACACCCCAAGCTGGGTAGTGGCCGGGGCGCGAACCCGCGACCTTCGGGTCCGTAGTCAAAAGCCCTGCAATCACGCCTTTACTGCAAGGGCGTCCGCGTCACGCCAGAGTCCCCTGCCTCTGGGTATTTAAGACGCGGACGCCCATCCTACTTTCTCTACAATGCACTTCACCGAGCTTTCAGCATTGAAAGGGCCAGGTATGTTGCACCTCGTTCCCTTCCTTCAGGGAACATGAGTTATGGTGCATAACTTTCAGTTCCCTTATCAGTCAGTCACTCGGTGCAACATAAATGCTATGGGAGCGTAATCCCTTCACGCCCTTGAAATGCTCAGCAAAATGCATGTGAGAACATCTGCCTTAATACGACTGGCATTTCCCAGCCGCTCTCTACGAGGTATGTAGAGAGCACAGACTGAGAAGAAAAATGCCACATGTAGAAACATCAACCTGATGTTACCACTGGACACATAGATGAAAAACACCAGCTAGAGACAGCACAAGCGTTCTCCACTAGTGTAATTACCCATCATCTCCTTTTTCCCTGGAAATTTTGAGGAACTGGAGGAAAAGGGCAAGGGACCCCTCACGCCACTGGCAACCAGATGGCAATGTGGAGGTAAAGAACCCAGTTCAAGCACAGGATAACCTTCCAGGTCCCCAGGGGAAATCATTTCATATATACAAGGGGCACGCACGAGTCCCTTATCTGCTCCTTGAACAGACAATTTACTAGGACTGTTAAAGGGGAGTCCATCCTGATGTTGGAGACCAGTTAAGGAGAGGGGAACCCTTCCACTGAACATCTCCCAAGTAAACATAAACACCAAGGGACTCCATTGTGTATGTTGTTGCTTTTTGTTTCTTGGAGAAAAAACTGTCCAACCTTAGGCCCTCAGCCAGTTCCCTTCAGTGGCCAGGCTGAAAGCTGCCACAGCTCCGGACGTGGGTGAAGAAGATGCCCACGTGCCCGAGTCAGCAGGTCCCTGTGAGAAGGCAACTGCCATGGTATCCCTGATAACATTGAGATCAATTCCGGGAACCACAGTTTCTGCAACCACCTGGGGGCTATCAGTATCAGGGAGAGGGCTCCCTGACATACACGTTCCAATGTCACCTGGATCAGAGGGACAGGTGGAAAAGCATAGTACAGCACCCCTGCTGGCCAATCATGGGCCAGAGCATCCATTCCCAATGGTGCGTCTGTTTCCTTTAAAGATAAGTAAAGGTCACACTGTGAGCTAGCTCTGCAAGCGAACAAGTCCACTGAGGCTCTCCCAAAACGTGACCAGACCTGATACACGACTCGTAGGTTCAGTCTCCATTCTGACGCCAAGTGATGCCCTCTCGAGAGGGCATCTGCTCCATAATGGACCTTACCAAGCTCCACCCACAGGGCCGCGTTTCATTGGCTAATGCCCATTTCACGTCACAGCGCAGCTACCAGGGACATGACCGCCTCACAAACAAAAGCTACAGTAGTATTAAACACATGCTAATCTACCCTGATACATGCTCAATACTCCAGGTAGAAAAATCTAGAAAAGCTAAGTCTGGTCCTCTTGACCAGAAGAATGTCCAGAGGACCAGACTTGGCATTTTTAGACATGCTAATTTATATTGTGCGCTTGTGCACGACCGCATTTACCGATACCGATACAACTTCTACACCTTGAAGCCTGTCTGTTACACAGTCCTACATTAGCTGAAGAGATCAATATGCGATGTGTACCTTATCTAACATACATTAAAGATTTCATTCTACCTGAAAAGGCTTTTTACTAAACTGTAATCGTGTTAGCCATACTAGCACCGAGTACAATGTATCAGGACTAGGTACACTCAAACTTTTGCCAACAACAGAAATCACTGATTTCAAAAGTAACCCACAAAACCATGACTGCCTGACTTACCCAGCCTTGCAAGAACAATAGGCATCAGTGATCATGTCCACAGCTGAGGGTGTTACGAGCTACTGTTTTCCTCATCGACCGATAGCATTTCGCTGTGACGCGCACAATGTTGGAGGCATCGCGTGGCTCAAACAACTTGATTACGTCAAAAAAAAAAAAAAACATGAACTTGTTGGTTCCCCTGTCCATTGTCGTGGCTAATATTTTGTTGAAATCCGGCAGAAATGATACACTAATCGACTCAGAAATACCCTGCAGAGAGTCAGTCGACACCATGTTTCCATTGAAACTAATGTTCCGCGTGGCTTTGTTTGTGAGGCAAGACGCCATGTTGGACTTTAAGGGGCGTTTCTGGGCGGATCTTGGTAAGGTCCAATCAGTTCACCGGGAACATGAGTCGCCTTGAACGACAATATTCTCGGAGCACACCATGTGAGCAACTTCCGCGTCAGGCCGAGGAAGGCTTGGGATCTTGTCCCTCCCTCCCTGTCGATGAAGGACACCGTGGTCCTGTTATCTGATTTCACCAGGACGTGCTGCCCTGCAATCAGACCTTTGCCAAAAAAGTATTTTACTGACAGGAATACGGCCAACAATTCCAGGAAGTTGATATGTAATCTTGCTTCCTGTTCATTCCAAGGGCCTCGGGCATTCTGATTTCTGCAGACCGCCCCCCATCCTGTTTTTGAGGCGTCCGTCGTGATAACCACACAAGACGACACTCTACCTAGCGGGACGCCTTCCGTGAAAACAGACAAGTCTCTCCAAGGTTCCAGGGCCCTCAGGTACTCTGAATCTATCCTGACATTTCCTGTTCGACCAGGTAGGGCAGGTTGTGTCTGTTGGTTTAGCCACATTTGTAGGGCCCGCAATTTCAGCAATGCATGTGGCACACAGGGTATGGCTACCGCCAAGAGGCCTAAGAGGCCTAAGAGGCGCTGATCCAGTTTAAACTTTGCCAGGCAATGGCGAATCAAGGAAACTCGTTCCTTTGAGAGCCATGCTCTGTACCGGATGGTGTCGACCTGTACACCCAGATATACAGTAATCCGTGATGGGGTTAGGTCACTCTTTTGTAGGTTTATGACAAAACCGAGAGACTCCAGTTGAGAAATCACCCTACAGGAGTGTGACTGGGCCTGTATTCTGCTTCCGGCCAGAATCAGGAGGTCATCCAGGTAGTTCATAATACTGACTCCTTAATTCCTTAGAGGGGTCAGGGCTGTATCCAGACATTTAGTAAATGTACGAGGAGCCGTCTTCAAACCGAAGGGTAAAGCTTTGAATTCATAAGGCTTCCCTTCGAAAGCAAAACGGAGGAATTTCCTGTGCTTCCTCCATACACCCACATGGAAGTAGGCGTCTTTCAAATCCATTGTACATGCATAGTCTCCTGGTCTCAAAGACTGGAGGACCTACCATAGTGTAAGCATCTTGAACTTGAAAGTTCTTATTATCTCGTTCAGAGTCCTGAGATCCAGGATCAGCCTTAGGTAATGATCCCTTTTGGGCACCAGGAAATACTTGCTGTAGTGACCATAGCGTAGTTTGTGTTTCGGGACAAAACTTATTACTCCTTTCTGAAGCATCGTCAATACTTCCTCCCTCAGCACGTGTGCGCGTGCAGGGTTAATATTGGATTGCAAGACCCCTGTGAAGGGGGCGGTCTCTTGGTGAACTGCACTCTGAGCCCATGACATATTGTTTTCATGACCCATTCGTTTGGTAGACACGCCCTCCAGGCCTGCGTGTGTGCCATGAGCCTAAAAGGCATGTCTAATCGCTGCTTGTCATGTTTGAGTGCGGGAGGAGTGGCCTTTGACCCCTCTCGCGAGCTCTCTGGCAGGTTGGTCAGCCCGACAGAAGATATCACGAGATCTGACTGTCCCAGACAGAGCTTGCGCATCTTGCTGAAGGTTCATAGTTTGACCAAGTGGTTTGTGTTTTATAAATGTGGGACTCGAGTCAAGAACCAGGGCAGTTTGTGCTTTGGTACATTTATTTTTGTATATGCATGAAACAGTGTTTGTTTTTATTACACATACAGTAGGCGAGTCATGTTCAGTGCGTACACACATGTCACCAGCTCCTTGTAATGTTTTACAAGTGAAGACTGGGCTCAAAAGGTCAGGTTCCCGTACCACATGGGAGGACAAACCTGTAAAATCATGAGTTTGTCCTATTTCATCAGGCCTGAATCTGCTTTCCAAATGGGGTCATCGAGGAGGCCCTCGGCCTGGCTGCCTGATGCGGAAAAGGCTCTCTGTCGCCAGCGGGTCTCTTCCGCGGAGGGCCACACATTGCTTCCTTGGAGGGTGCAAAGCTTTTCCTTGGCAGCCCCTCGCAGAAGGCTTCCGCCTGTTTGCGTCTTTGTTCCAGTCTGGCCTGGATACGTTCCAGGGCTCCCCCAAAGAGTCCCGTCGGCTCATTCGGGTGCTGGAGAAAGGGGGGCCTCTGGTTCTCTGGGAGGTCTGTCAAAGTCAACCAAAGATGGCGTTGGGCGACAACCACTTCTGCCATTGCTCTGCCTTACGTGATGGCTATTGTCCCCATCATGCAGAGCACGAAGTCAGAAGCCTTGCGGTCTTCCTCCATGGTCTCTGTTGTGGTTTGCTCGTTTGTCGTTACCTGGAGTTCCTGCAGCTTTTCTGCCAGGTACGCTTGCATCATGGTTGAAGCGTTCATCGCACAAGCCACGAGGCCCTGAGCTCGGTAGCATTTCTCGAGCTGTTTCTCCGAAGCGTGGCAGGCCCTGCTGGGCAGCGTTGGCTTCGCCCCCATAGCTGCGGGTACCAGATGAGCCACCAGGGTCTCCTTTATCTGGGGTGCGCTGGCGAGACCTGTTGCCTCCATTCCTGCGACATCCAGGAGCCGGGATAGTGGCAGCATCATGGGAGCCCCGGGTTCAACCCAGGAGCGCATGAGCTCCATGAGGAAGTCCGGGAAAATGGGCATTTTCTGCGACGTCGTCGGCTGCTGCTTCGCGTAGAAGTAATTTCCCGCCAGCCTCGTAACCTGTTAGCGAGGCGTGGGGTCTGGCCACGTGACCTGTAGGGCGTCTGTCACCCTATGGCACAAGTCGAACAGAGCAGGGACAGACACGTCTGTTTCTGATAGAACTTGCGCCAGGTTCTGAGAGGAATCTGCACTTTCCCCTCTGCGACCGTACTCGGCGTCTTGGTCAGACACTTCGGGCGTTGAGTCCTCGATGGGGACCGATGAGTCAGACACGTTCTCATCCCGACCTGACCGCTGCATTCCAGGTCAATGTTCTCGAGCTCCGGTTTGGGAGCGAGCAGTTCTGTGTGGCGTGCGGCCTTCAGCGCCGCGGCCTTCTCCATGGTCTTAGCCAACGCATCTGCACGGCGTTTCCGCACTACCGTCGGCATCCGACAGCAGTGGGAGCAGGAGTCAGGAGATTCCAGCGCTTTTCTTGCGTGCAGGATCCCTAGGCATACAGGACAGGCCTTGTGGGTGTCCGTCGCAGAGAGGGAGTAGCCGCAGCTGCTGGGGCAGGGGCGCGAGCGAGGGCTCGCTGTCCTGCTGGTTTTCTTCGGAACCTTTGACCTCCGTTTTCCCTTCTCGGGAGCCATGTCCGGAGACGAGAAGCGTCGAGGCTGTTCCTAGTTTCCTTTTGTTCGAAGACGTCCTCTCCGTCATGTCACTTTCGCTGACTAGCCTGCTAAAGGTTAGCAGGGAGTGTTGTGATGCAGTTAGCGCTGTCGAGCGAAGCAGCTGCGGAGAGAGAAGAAAACTTTGAGGTAAGTAGAAAAACGCTGGACTAGCTTCCCCCAGCACAGCAGTACGCAGGAAAATTTATTTGTACGCTCAGCGTAGGGAGCAAGCTCACCTCTGATCAAGCGATGTGACAACAGAGAAGTCCCACGAAGTTCAGGTTTTAGCGAGGTGAAGGGCAATAAGAGAAAGTAGGATGGGCGTCCGCATCTTAAATACCCAGAGGGAGGGGACTCTAGCGTGACGCGGACGTCCCTGCCGTAAAGGCGTGATTGTATTCCTTCAGGTAATCGCGTGGGGCGCAATTTCCCATAGCATTTATGGTGCACCGCGTGACTGACTGATAAGGGAACATTAAGATTTAAATGCATTTCCTGTTCAATTCCAGTCCAGAAAACCACTTATCTTCAAAACTATAAACACATATTATTCAAATCCCTCAGCAACAGGGGACATCGGCATTATGCTTGTTTTCCTTTAATTATCCCATTTCTTCTGATATTTTTAAGGACACTGTTCAAATGCAATCCATGCAGTCATGGTAAGATGATTGAAACACAAATGTGAATTTACATTTTATACTGTATATATATACATTTCTTAATTACTATTGCCTAATTTTGTTAATTTACCTGTACATACAGTTTACACAATGTATGAGAATGAGTCAGAGTCAGAGTCAGAGTCAGAGAGAATTTATTGTCATTTGCACCGCATGTAGTACATGTGTTGAAAACGAGATTATGTACACAGGGTCCCAGTTACATCCAACAACAAATGCAAGAGAAAAACAATAATAACATCTAGGATTAACTAAGAGAGACATCAGCTAGTAATACACTAAGCCCTAATGTAGTAGAAAAACATCATTATAAACAGCAGCACGAACATGAGTCATTATGAGCAGATGGTCACAGATGAACGCAGCAACAAGAAACAGATCAGTATCAACATGATGTGACATTTTGCAGTGTTTATTCTTATTATTTATTTATTCATGAGTCTGACAGCCTCAGGGTAGAAGCTGTTCCTCAGTCTAGTGGTTCTACATTTGATGCTCCTCAACCTCCGTCCCGAGGGGAGTGGTGCAAAGAGTGAGTGTGCTGGGTGAGTGAGGTCTTTCATGATGCAGGTGGCTCTTTTTCTGCATCTGGAGGTGTAAATGTCTGTGATGGTGGGGAGACTGACTCCCACAGACTTCTGTGCAGCCTTCACCACTCTCTGTAGAGCTTTCCTCTCTGCAACTGTGCAGCCTCCATGCCACACGTTGATGCTGGAGCACAGGACGCTCTCCACTGCACACCTGTAGAACGAGGTGAGGACTGAGCTTCTCAGACCAGCTCGTCTCAGCCGTCTGAGGAAGTAGAGTCTTTGATGTCCTTTCTTGATCAGGCTGGTGGTATTATTGCTCCAGCTGAGGTTATCATTTCAAGTGTACACCCAGGTACTTGTAGCTGGAGACCAGAATGATTTCCCGTGAGGAGTTTTCTTGCAACTACACTTTTCTGTTTGAGAAAATAATGTAATTGCCCATTTACATCAGACTTCAGACATTTACCTCCAAACGTCAGTCTACTGATTTGTTCAGAAACAGGCCTTTTTGGTTATATATATATATATATATATATATATATA